>JBBMEF010004309.1:0-25985 GCA_037832685.1 Sicyos baderoa | reverse complement strand
AATGAGAAATATGAATTATGTTTTTATTTCCTAAAATCAAGGGTTATTCCTGTGAAACTTTTTAATTAAAATTATTATAAAAAAATGAAAGTTTTGATGGGGTATAATGGTACGAAATTGTTCTCTCTCTCCGGCCAAAATTAAATTAGACATAAACTTAAACTAAAAAATAAAGTAGATATTACCTTAATTAATTATAATTATTTAGACATTTAATATGATTTCCCTTTTTTTTTTTAATTAATTAATTCATTTATTTAGTCTAATGATTTTCTTTTAAGTTTTATTTTATGATTAAATTGGGGAATATGCTAACATATTTTAGATAGAGGTCACTTTTATTCTCGAATAACATGAGAGTTAAATATCAATTTTTAAAATTAGATTCATAACATGATGTTGATGTTTATTATTTGATTAAATTTCATAATTTAATTTTGATATCAATGTGGACCAAAATCTAAGCAACAGCTCAAATAACTACTAAGAATAGATTGAAGTATTTAAAACTATGAAGATTAAAATAAAATATTCTCAAAGATCGAAATTAATAAATGATGCCACATAATACCTATAACACATGAAATTTTAAAAAGAAATTGGTTTTTTCTACCAAATAATTATAAATATAAATGGAAGAAGCGGTTAAACCCGTGATACTTGTGTTGAACTAGTTTACAACTAAATAATAAAACCATCGCACCTCTGGTCATTTTGGTTAATATTGTATCACTTATTAATACTCCCATACTAGTTTTGCTTTTTTTTTTTTTTTTTTTTTTTAAATAACTGTATTTATTTATTTGAAATAGTCTAGGAAGTTTCCAATTTTAAATTGAATTTGTAAAATGCAAACAACAATAATAATGGCCCACGTGTGAACAAACACGACTATAAAAACATGCAACTTTATTTAGCCCAACAATCAATCAACTACTAGTTTGGATCAGAATATATGTTCATTACTTTGGTATAAAAATATTATTAAGAAAACTTATTCAATTAGATGCATTGTTATCATATATTTTTTTGTTTGAATCAGAGATGCATAATTATCATTATCAACCACTCCTTCCAAATAAATATTTTAAATATCATCACCAACAACTCCTTCCAAACAAATGTTTTATACAATCTAAAAAAAAAAAAAAAAAAAAAATATATATTTTATACCTTATATTCACTAATTATCTTATACCTTTGCAGTGATGCAATTAAACATAACTCCCTTTTCATTTTAGCAATTATGTACAATCACAAAAGGACCCTTACAATGAAAAGGGTATATCATAATTGTTTCTTCATTATTTATGAAGTAAAAAGTCTCACTAACCAAACAACCAAGTTTTGTAAGTTATCCTTCTCTTTGCATTATTTGACTTGCAACCAACACCACCCATAATTATATAACAATCACAAAAGGGACTTAGTTTTTGCTAACTAACATTCAATATTTGTGAAATCTTGCCCCACATATAACAAAATCTACTTTTTTTTTTTTTTTCTTTTTTTGCTCGATTATAAAAGTCCTAAACTTCTTTAATATATGTATATATAATACTACTCTTTTTACCTTTCATATGTAGAGATGTCTATAGAACGAGATTTAGGAATAACTTTTTCATTCCCGCCACAAAAGATCATTGTGAAATTCACTATTAATATTTTTCACTTGTTTTTCTTCTTCTTTTTATATAAGGTTGTGTTTGGTTATCTAATTATCCATCAAAAAAATCTTTGATTATTATATTTATTATGATATTTCTAATGAAAAAAATATATATCATTCAATTAAAATAGGTTTATGCATCACATGTTATTTAATAAGATAAATTTTCTAAAATTTAGATATTGTACCTTCGAAATATCCAAAGTTAGAACTTGACAAATTCATAGGAGACAAACGTCTGCTTGATTTGTTAACTAAACTTATTAAAATCCAAATCACATTCCAAACCAACCAAAAATGTTTAGTCTAAAGGAATATTAAACTATATTTAGATAATAAAGAAACAAAATACTTGTTTGTTTATGAATGTGATCCCCACTTTACTCATAAACTAATTTTAAACCATCTAAACTCATAGAAAAGAATTATAAAAATAAAAAAAATAAAAAAATAAAAAGATAATAAACTGAGCATTACTAAAATGACCGTACTAGCTCATTCCAGCGTGACCCGCATGCAAACCCCCTCGTACTTCCACGCGCACAACCCAACATTTTCCCGCCACTCCTACGCGCGTCGTGGAAACGATGTCTGTGACCGTCACGGCGTCACCTACTCTCTTCCACTCCACGCGCTTGTCACGCGCGTCAACTTCAAACCACAAGGGCTAGAACCGTAATTTCGGCAATGTTTCCGAATAAAGAAGCCCACTCAAACACATAACTCCAGTGGGGACCACTCACCACACCCCTTTATTTAAATTAACACAACCGTTCTTCGGTTTCTATTTCACCGTCCGATCAAAACGACTCCCAATGTATTCCAATCCAACGGCGTGTAACAAACATCTCATTGTATTACTTTGGACTTCTCCGCATTATAGTAGGCTGTGTTAATTTATAATTGGAAAAAACATTTTTTTTTTTTTGTTTCTAAATTGATAAAATATTTACGACACTAAACAATTTTTCAAAAAATTAGCCATTATAGTTAAATATACGATAAAAGTAATACTTTTTATACCGAATAACTAATATGTAATACAATATGACGAGTATTATTTATATTGTATATTTGACTATGAATGGATGCAAATTTTTTCAAATTTACCCAAATCCATAATTATTTTGTAAAATTGGACTATGCAATATAATTTCATTTTTTTTTTTTAGTCTTTAATTTGAGGTTGAGTATCTATTTGGTATATATCTATATATATTCAAATATTTTTAACCCAACATTTGTGTTTCTTGAATTTATATACCTACTTTCCCTTAAATTAACACCGATATCAAAATGATAACCCCATTAGTAATTATCTTAATCAATATATCTAATGAATCACTGACGTAATGATTTCATTATATGATTTAAATTAATTAAATATCAACCTCACTCGTTTAAACTTTGGAATCAACATTTGTAATTCCTTCAACTTATATTAACAAAAAAAAATTATCTTAATCAATAGTATCAGAGAAAAGTACAAATATTTAATTTTAAAATATATAACCAAATAAAATTTATAATCCAAATTTATTAATAAAAATGTATTTTTCTCTTTAAAATTATTTTATGAGTTGGATCTTTTTTTTTTTTTCTTGATCTCATCAATGCCAGTGTGAGAGCAAAGAAGCTAATCCAAAGCAGCTACAGAAAAAAGGGGAAAAAGAAATAAAAAAAAAATCGATGGAGCTTTCATCAATATCACATTTTTCCTAGTTTGTAAGCTCCATTTTATCTGTCCCATTTCTCATTCTCGCGCTTCCTTTCCTTTCTTGCTCTGTTCCTTTCTATTTTTTTGAAATTTTATTTTCTATTTTTTACATTCTTGGCCACTGTGGTAGATCTCCATCTCTGTTTTTTCCAGCAAAATTTACAAGCTTGGTTTTCAGGGTAAGATGATCTTGTTTTTCTGAGGCTGTGTTTTCATTCCATAAATTTTAGAAAATAGGGGTTTTTAAGTTGGCACATTGAGTGAGGTGGGCAACTTTCAGATCTGATGTTGTGGGTCTTCAACTTTGTTTGTCTTTTGGGTTGTGTTTATTTGTGGATTTTTGGTTGTAATTGGTGATTTTGTTGGTGGGGTTTCTTTGGTTCTTGGGGTTAGTTTGTTTTTCTTCATGGGGTTTCTTAGAATGTTGCCTTTTGGGGTTGCTGGTTCTTCATTGTTCATGATCTATGTGAATTTGGGTTTGTTTTATATGCCTATTTGTGATTGTGATTTGTGGGGGTTTTGATTTTTTGTTCCTTTGGTGTTTTCCCAACAGCTCGTTCTGTTCTTTTGATGGGTCCTTGAGCTTTTTGACCCATTTGAGGTTTTGGATTTGGATGATTTGATTTATTTCTTAGAAATTCTTGTTGTGACTGTGGTATTTCTTTATGGGTCAGTGCAGTGAAGTGAGATCACTGGCTAGGAATGTGGGAGGATTGAAGGACTTTGTGCTGCTTTTTGATTTGGTTGTTCATGGAAGGGGAAATGTTAGCTATAGCCTTATAGGGACAATCTTGTAGAATTTGTACTGTATATCAACTGTAGTGCTGACCAAATTTATGTTTAGTGTTGTGATGTTGTGTGAAGTCTGAGTGTGCTATAGCAGTTTTTTTATTTGAATTATATGACTTGAAGTTTTTGATGTTTTGTATTTGATATTGAGAATTTGATATTGCTATATTGTTCATTATGGTTTTATGAATGCAGAGTTTAACCTTTTCAGCAATGGGGAAGTCGCCGGGGAAATGGATTAAGACCATCTTGTTTGGGAAGAAGTCTTCCAAATCTAATCTTTCTAAGAGCAGAGAGGTAATTTTTTATTTTACCATTGTACAAATGTTTACTGTATGTAGAACATAAGCATATAACTGCCCATTTCTTAAGGTTCCCTGTTATTCACTTGAGCTATAGATCTATATCCATCTGGTTGTATTTGTTGTGACCCTGTATCTCAATTGTAAAATATCCATATAATCTGTTCCCCATTCTATTAAATGTGAACTCTAAGAAACTTGTCCACCAAAATTTGTATGCTGTGCGGTCGTTGGAACATAAGAAGTTAAACTATGTTTGCTAGCTACATTCTGACTTGGAGAATGAGTTGAATTTTCACTTTCTATCCAAGTACTTTCAGTTTCATTGCTTCTGATTCAACCTCAAGAATTTCAATGTTGACTATGTCTTTAGAAAACTAAGCTTAACTGAAGTACCAAATATTTAATCCCTTTCTCATTGATACCGTGTAGAAAAATGGAAATCAGAAAGAAGTATTGGTTTCTGCCAAGGCATCAGATTCTACTTCTGTTATTAGTCATCCGGTAGCTTCACAGCCAACCCTGAATTCCATTGATACAAACGAAGGGGTGTCAAAAATCACCAACAATGAGGCAGCTAACATGTCGCATGAAAGATCGATATCAATTCCAGGAAATCAAGATGCAGAAATTCAAGGATCTACCTGCCAAGATGCACCATTTGATCCTGAAAGAATCCGTGAAGAGGAGGCCGCAACTAAGGCTCAAGCTGCTTTTAGGGGTTATTTGGTAAGTCCAGAGGACTCTGAAACTAAGGTTCAAGCTTCTTTAGGTGTCTTTTGGTGTCAATATTTTCTTTCTTTCTATAGTTTTACTCATTGTAGTTTACCAATACCATTTGCTTGTTTAAGCCCAACTTTTCGGTTTTCTCTCTTAATCACCTTTTGAAGCTGGAGCTCTTGTCCCCTTCGAAGTTGAGATTATTGGTACCTGATGTAACAATATTTATCTCTTTATTGTAAGAGCCAAGAGCCAAGAGCCAAGAGGCCTAATGGTTATATTTGTATTGTTTGATATGCAAGATTTCTTTCCTCTGATTGGTAGCATTGAGGAAAAAAAAAAAAAAAAAATTTGTATTGTTTGATATGCAAGATTTCTTTCCTCTGATTGGTAGCATTGAGAAATTTTACTGACACAACTTTTGGTTGAAGGCTCGCCGAGCATTCCGGGCCCTCAAAGGTATTATTAGGTTGCAGGCGCTTATTCGTGGTCACTTGGTTAGGAGACAGGCTGTTGCTACTCTCTGTTGCATGCTTGGAATTGTTAAGTTTCAGGCTATTGCTCGGGGAAGAAAAGTGCGGCTTTCTGATGTAGGGTTTGAAGTGCAAAACAAATCTAGATTAGTACAGCCACAGGTAATACAGAAAAGTGCTCTGTTGTTATCAACCTTCATTTTGTGTACTGGTCAGCAAAATTATTTCATATGGCCTCTGCAATTTCTTTTAGTTTTCCATTTCCTTCAATTCCTTTGCAATGAACCTAATATCGCACTCCGTTAAATAAAGATAACTTACTATCAAAGATTTTCAAATTGAGTTTGAACATACATCTCTATCTAGCACATTTATGTTTAAATTTTGCATGTCAGAATTGTTACTTGGAAGAGCAGTTGAGAAATTTACCTTACTCATCATTTTCAATTTGTTTCACCATCAGGAGCAATCATTGGTGGATCCTGCTGGACTTAGTCTCTCTACACGAATAGCAAAGCTTTCAGCAAACACTTTTACTATCAAGGTAAGTTTGCCATCTCACATCATTCTCTGGACGTGGTTCTACTAATGTTCATCAGTTAAACGGGCATCGAGTAGAATTCTTTTAAGCCCAAAGGAGGGATCTTACAATTGTCATTAGAATGTGAGAACTGAGAAATGAATGATCTGTACTCTATATGATCTTATTTGTGTTTTGTTCTTGTAGCTTGCTTCATCTACAATCGCCAAACCTCTGCAAATCCATTTTGATAATGGAGATGAAAATGGAGCCTTGAAATGGCTAGAGCGTTGGTCAAATTCTAGATTTTGGAAACCAATTCCCCAAGTAAAAAAAGCTCCAGAGGTTAAATCCCAAAGAAGGTTGAGCACTGGTCAAACGGGAGAGGCACAGACGATTAGATCGAAACGCACAAGGAGAGTTCCCACGGTAAACAATGACAGTGCTGCTGTCCAATCATCTGCAGAAGTTGAGAAACCCAAACGTACATTTAGGAAAGTTTCAAGTCACTCAGCAGTTGAGCAGGTTCAGGAGAATCCTCAGATCGAGCTCGAAAAGGTCAAGCGCAGTCTGAGAAAGGTCCATAACCCTGTCCCTGTCCCTGTCCTTGAGAATTCTGCCCCAGTGGAAGCAGATGCTGAGAAGCCCAAGGAAAGTCTGGACAAGGCTTCTAATGGTCTAGGCCGTGACGTTTTGGCAAGAGGTACTATTAATTCTTCTGAGAAGATGAAAAAAGAGGCAATCTCAATGATACCTGTCCAGTCTGATTTAGAAACATCGCCTGAGCCGGTACCAATAAAAGAGGTAGTTAATGTACCTAATGGCGATCTAGTTGTAGAATCACTGCCTTTGATTGAGAGAAGTGATAGAGATAAGAGCATTGCTGAGGACGAGGCTGCTGTGGAAACTAAGCCTTTGACAGAGTACTACCCTAACGATGAGATCAGCCCATTATCGAATGGGGAATCAAATCACAAGGAAGATTATGCTAACAATGAGAATCCAAAGTCTGGGAGGAAAGCCTCTACTCCAGCCAAGCACGAGCGAGTGGAGAATGGGTTGCAACATAGTCCAACCGTACCTAGCTACATGGCAGCAACTGAATCTGCAAAGGCAAAACTGAGAGCACAAGGATCACCTAGACTTGGACAGGAAAGTGATAAAAATAACCTCAATCGACGACATTCCTTACCGTCGCCCTCTAATGCTAAAATTAGCTCGCAGTCTCCACGAACACAAAGACTTGTTCAAGCAGGTGGCAAAGGAGGAATTAAAAATGACAAGGCGCTTCTGGGATCAAGAGATGGAAATGGTAAGCATGCTGTTCAATATAAACATTTATTTTTCTTATATTCATACAACTTTTGGCATTCAGGTGGAACAAAACACTCGTCATCTCATGAAGTTACATATGAAAGCTTAGCATTCATATGGATTTGGAATTCCCTCCCACATATGAAGCTTAGCATTCTTTTCACACTTATCTTGAAATCCATTTGAAAAGAACATTTAGGGTCCGTTTGGAGCGACGGTTAGGTTATTATAAATTATGAGTTATTATAACACCATTGGTTATTATAACCTGCTTGGTATTATGATAACCCATGTGTGAGGTATGGGTTATTATAAAAAGAGTTATAACATGGTTGTGGGTTATTATAGTTGAGATGAGGAGTTATGATTGTTATAACCCGTGGCTCAAACACGGGTTGGGTTATTATAACCCAACGCATCTCTCCATTGAGCCAAACGCCGCCTTAGAATCGAAGATAATTTTTTTGCATACTGCTGAAACACCATATATTTTGAAATTTTATTGTAGGAAAGGTAATCCAAGCAGACTGGAGAAGGTAAAATTGGGTTTCTAGATATCAACAACTATTGACTGGTGAGAGTTTCATCTGAAGGCTTTTTTGATTCATACAATTATGATCAACCATCACCTATATAGTGACTGGGTTCATCTTCTTCAAGTGGGGATTGCTGAGGCCAGTTTGGTCTTTTCTGATTATTGTCCTTTCATCTTGGTTGTTTGATTGCATGTACATCATAGGTTTTTAAGATTTTCATGTTATTTTTTCTTCTCCCCAAGTTTTTTTTTTTTTTTTGTGCTGCAATTACTCATTATTTAAGGGTACTCTGTTCTAATACAGTTTGTTTATACTATATCTGATTGTGATTATTTTGTTAAATGACACCTTAATTATGTTGATCCCATGGATATTAGGGTGTGAATTCATCCAAGTTTGTGGAACCTGTTAGTTTATACTTCAGCATCCTTTTTCTTAGAATAAAAACTTTTTGCCATTCTTCCTTGGGTTTCTCTTGCTTTACTTTATGAATTCTGATTCAAAAATTCTTTGATTTTTATCTTTAAAGTGAAAAAGTGTAGAAATGAGAAGTAGCATATATTCCCCCAAGTGTATGTCTAATCTTCTCTCTTTGATTTTCTTACTGTTGCACTATTATTACAATTATAATTATAAATCCATATTTTACTTATGATCCAATCATTGTGGAATTTTTCTTTTCTTTTTTTGAAACAAAATTGTGGATTTTTCTTTAATTAGACTAAAGAATTTATAACATTTTTAGACCAACCGGCTAATTGACATCATTTCTATAGAATTAAAGGTTCATGTCTTCAAACTATTCGAAAAAATTGCATGAATTTTTAAGCAAATATAACAAATTTTAAGCATAAGGAAAACCCCCACATTAATTTACATAAATGACAAGTTTTGCATTATTATTGTTTCCAAAATAAGTTTTGTATTATTGTCGTTTTCTTTTTGAAATAATGAAGCTGTGGATTATTGTACTTAAAAAATAGTTTCCCGGGTGACCCACTCGTCTTCAAAAATAGTTTCCCGGGTGACCCACTCGTCTTCCATTCCTTGTCTTCTTGCTTCTTCATTTTTTTTCTAACAAAATTATTTTAAGTTTTTCATACTAAAGCATATTTGGCTTTATTATTATTTTTTGATAAGATCATATTTGGCTTTTATAGACTAGAGATTGGTTGACATCCATTCAATGTATTATCAACCTAAATCCTACTCAATTCATAAATGGTATCGAATATTTTAATAACTAGCACGTTTACTATCTTAATTGATTCAATCCAATTCAACTACGGTCACGAGTTCTATCTTAAAATTCGGTATTTAATTTTTATATTATTTGAGAGTAATACTACTTTCTCAAATAATACTTAACAATTAATTATTTACGTATAACTAATAAAATTATAGGAACTATTCATAATGACTATAGTTATATTTTATCCTATATGAAATTAGGTTGGTTAATTGAGCGACCTAATGATTAAAATGACCTTAAAGTGATGAGAGTTCAATTTAAGGTGATAACCTACCTAGAAATTAATTTCTTACGAGTTTCTTCCACATCCAAATATTATAGAAGGTATGTATCATAATAGTAGTCGATAGAGGTAAACATATGTTGGGTTGGGTTGAGGTGATTTTTAACCCAACTCAAAAATTCGGGTTGGTCAATTCTCCAACCCAACTCTTTATTTTCGGGTTGGGTTGGGTTGAGTTATCGGGTTCATAGATTTGCAACTAACGTCATTCTTTCGATTACTATAAACTTAGGACAAACGTTAACATAAGTATATACATATACATATAATATAAATAATTAAACCCTAAACCCTAAAAAATAAAAAAGTCTAATTAATAATAATAAAATAAATATACATATAATATAATATAAATAATTAAATAACATAATAATTATTATATTGGTAAAAATATATATATTTTAAACTAATCGATAAATTCGGGTTGATCGCGGATTGATTTTAGGTCAACCCTTAACCTAATTCAACCCATAAAAATTTCATATTTTAAACTCAACTCAACCCGTCAAATTAGATTGGGTTAGTTTGAATTTTATGGGTTGTCGGGTTATTGTGCACCCCTAGTAGTCGAGGTACACGCAAGCGGGCTCGAAATGATTAAAAAAACAAAAAAAGACCAATTCTGAAGCATAGATAGACATCAACATGGTTTTCATTTCATGATGGCAAAACAGGACAAATTGTTGTTCAAAGGTCATGAAATTTCTTGGAATCTGGCTGCTACTTGCTCTGCTAACCGCGTTTATTTCAATTCTCTTTCCACAAAATACAATTCTCAATAACACAAATTCTCCCGTTTCGCGATCGGAACGCGATTCCGGCCGGCGGCCACGGACCAGAATCTCCAATCTCTCCGATGAACTTCTCCGAGAAATCGCCGGAAAGGTACTCGTCTTTTTCTGAACCTGTCAGCTCAATCCACAGCCCTCTTCATTCCGATGCCTGTTCCTCTTCTTCCGGTAATAATCAATCCCTTCTCGATCTCGGCGCTGTTCTGTTCTGTTCATTTGAGATTGATTTCGACTTCGTTTTTGCAGGTAAGGATCATTCAAATTTAGGGCAGAAGAAACCATTAATCAGGAAACGAGGCGGATTTGTGTTTCGGATTTACGAGCATGGTAAGGTTTAATGCACACCACCTGTTTGTATAAATGCCATCTCAAATTTATTGTTTATAATATATGTCCTCAAGGGATGGCAGAGTGTGCTCATTCAAGGTCCTGGTTCGAGACTCACTTGTGAACACCTCCCATGTGGCCAAGGGGCGGGCGTGGTTACCCCGGGTATAGTGGAGCAAAACTCCGATTTCCCGGATTCCAATATAAAAGATATACATATATTATTGTTTATAATATGATGGATTAAGGGTAAGTTTGTGCTTGTGTGAATTTGTAGTTAAATTGGGGCCTAAATTCTCGGTTACTGCCAAAGGGAAATTGAGATTAGGGGCAAAAATCATACAACAAGGTGGAAGAAAGAACATATTCAAACATGTTTTTGGGATTGTTGAAGGAGAGGAGCTTTTGAAGGCTTCTCAATGTTACTTATCAACAAGTGCAGGACCCATTGCTGGGCTTCTTTTCATATCCACTGAGAAGGTTGCTTTCTGCAGTGAGCAAAGCATCACTTTCCCTTCACCAACCGGAGAATCGCTTAAAACATTTTACAAGGTAACCCTTTGGGTTTAACCATTTAGCTGTGGGCTACAAATGTTTAAGCATGTTTTTAATTTTAATGAAGTTTTTAGTTTCTGATAATGGAGATTAGAGATTTTAGGACTGGAGTAATCCTTGATAGAAACGTAATGAATTTTTTGGTTAGCCTTTTTAGTTAGAAAATCCTCACATACACACGCACGCACATATTTATATATCTAATAAAGTTTGGTTTCAGAAAATAGAAGTTGAAGATTGTAGGAGTGGAATGGATGAGTCATAGATAGATGCTGAATTCTTTGGGTAGTCTTTTTATTTAAAAAATCCCCCGGCTTTTTGTTGGAAAAAAGTGATTGAACAAGCTGAGAGTGGCCGGTGGAATCTATCATAATTTGTTTTTTTTTTTTAATCCGTGAGTTCCACACCTACTTATGCGAACCTCAACTATTCTTACGAGTCATACTCTCTGACCCTACGATATTTGAATGTTAAGAAAACTTGTAAGAAGTTAATTCCTAGGTAAGTGGACACTATGAATTGAACTCATCGCACCTCTTAGTTACGTAAGGCTTTCTGGATCACTAGGCTACTCCAAGATAGTTGTCCGTAGTCCCCAAGGTACAACCCAGTTGGTCGATGCTACGGACTTTGAAGTATACTCCCTCAGATGTTCCTAGTTCGAGACCGTTAGAAAATGCTTAAACTAGAAAATCTTTCGATATATCTCGGTGCCACAACCTAAAGACGGGTCAATGGTACCCTGGGTATAGTGAAGCGAAGTGACTCTCGGTCACCAAAAATTGTTGTTCGTCTTATCCAGAATTTTGATGAAGTCTAGGACCAAGACTTTTATTTTCCAACCACCTAATCTTCGAAAGTTTAAACACCCTGTGATGCAAAATTTCCATGAGGCAAACTTTTCCATCCGAACCTTTTCAAATATATAATTCTTCCAAAAGTAAAGGGGCGCATTCGATCCCTGTTTTGCATTCTGACTTTGCCACTTACGTAAAGGTATTTAAATAAAGTGCTTTCTTTAGAGTTATTTAAAAGTCCACAATCTTTGTATTAAAAGTATAAACAGAAAAAAAAAGTTAGTCTTAAAAAGCTTACAAGAATCTCTGTCTCTAGCACTATTTCAAACTACTTAGAGTAGATTTGAGTGTGCTTTTGGAATGATCAAATTCACTTTTGTCTTGCTGAAAATTACCAAAAAAACATGACAAAAATGGTTTTGGCCTCAAAATCACTCCCCAACATGTTCTTAGTATGTACTTAAAGATTCCCTTTGAAGACACAAATTTGAACTGGCATTGGTGTGTGATTTTCCACAGGTTTTGATACCAATAAAGAAGATCATAAAAGCCAACCAAAGTGAAAATGTGGATGAACCAGCAAAAAAGTACATAGAAGTGGTGACAGATGACAACTTTGATTTCTGGTTTATGGGATTCTTGAGATATGAAAAGGCATTTACAAGTCTTCAGAAGGCCATTTCCATGGCAACAGAAAGCAAACAGGTGAATCATGAAACCAACAGATCTGGCTGAAGAAGAAGATGGTGTTTCTTTTGCTTCTCATTCACTCTGTTTTTTGAAGTTAGGAATTTGATAGGGATTTCACATACCACATCTTTAGTGTCTATAATGGAGTTGTTCTTTATTTTTTATGATTCAGATGAGTGTTGTTCCAGTTATTTGTTTCATATCTGTATGTAAGTGGGGTTGAAACATATGTGAAATATATATATTTCTTTTTCCCTTGGTTTGTATTTTACTCAACTTCATTTCATAACCTAGTCAATTGTATCTGATTTTATCTTTTTCTGTGACTCATTCAACTTTATTAGTTGATGTAGATATGATTTGGGAGAAGTTACATAGAAATTGGGATAGTTTGACTACTTGATTAATGGCATTTCTTTAATCTATTGGGTATATATATAAGCTACCGGAAGTTGACATCTATTGATATGTTAATAGAAACAAAACACACCTCAAAAAAAGAAAAAAAACTATTAAAATTTTGTACCTCATTTTCTCCCTCGATATCTCGTGATGTCTAGTTTAGGAACAAATGTGGTTATCCTTATTTAAATAATAATAATAATAATAAATTGTAGCTGATAGTGATATTGAATTGAAAAGTTTCAATGAATCCAACACTATATTAAGAGAAAGATTCTATTTCATGAATAAATTCATGACCTTTTAATAGATAGGTATATATTATTATTTTATTGGTAGTTTCAAAAATATTAAAAATATCTGGGGAGAATTTGCATGTATATTACAATAACGTAATTTTTTTTGAATAAATAGTAATTTTTTGAAAATATTTGTAAATATAGCAAAATGAGATTTATAAACTCCATCAATCGTGTCTGATACACTCCCTCAATAATTTTGATAGACTTTATCAATAGTGTCTGATAGAGTTCATCAATAGTGTTTGATAGAGTTTATCAAAAAAAGTTGTTATATTTACAATATTTTTAAAAAGTTGCTATAATTCTGATGTAGGGTAAGAAATTTGTTATACAGTGCAAATTCTCAAATATCTTTATCATTTATTTTAGTATAAATTAGAAGAAAGAAAACAGCAAACCCTACATAGGGGCACGATTGGTCTCAAATAATAGAGAGTTAAATATCTATGTAAGATTTATTGGCATCTTTTACAATTTAGTAATTATAAAGTTACAAGTTCAAATCTCGCTCTCCCAGTTTCAATTGAAGTGAGCAAAACCAAGCTATTGAATCTCAAACTTTCTTGAACATTACAGGAAACGGCGAATCGCTCAGAGCCAGAGCCCTCTTTCCGTTTTTGACGAAGATCCCAACATCTCTGCAAATAACCTTACAGAAATCGCACACAGTCGGACAGAACACGAACTTGTAATCTCTCTCGCCATGCTTCTCGATCTTGAACCAATTATCGATCGTTTCGCGGCCTGGCTTTCCCCTCCTTCCGCCGATCGCCACGAACCACTGCCCGGTCAGTTCGTCGAATCGGTCCAATTTCCACACCGTGCTGGCCTCGAATTCCACGTTCAGATCCGTCGACACTCGAACCACGCCTTTTTTAGGGTTTACAGGCGCGAATGTTGCCGGCAGGCCGTTCCTTACCTCGAACTCTTCTTGGACGACGTTGAGCGGGCATTTGTCCGATTGGAGGTTCCCTAGGGCTAGGCCACCGCCTCTGCCGCGGATCGCCGGGAGGATGTAGTAGTTCACGCCGGCGCGGAGCTTCTTGCCGTCGATGTCGACGACGGCGGCCGGCGAGGCGTCGGCTTTGCTGAAGGGGAATTCAGTTGACGCGAGGAGAATGAGAAGAAAATACAGTAATGAGAAGTTCTTCATACTTTTTTTTTTTTTTTTTTTTGATTTTATGCGATTTTTTTGGGTGGATAAATCAGATGGGGAAAGGTTGTATTTATACTGATCTTGAAAAAAAGGGAAAAAAAAAGTCTCTGGTTATTAATTTGTTTGGTGTCTCGATTTTATTATTGAATAATATTCTTCGAATATGTGGAGGGGCTCTACTTTTTTTTTTTAAGTGGTATTATTGGAACCACAAAAAATTATATATTTTTTGATATTTTTGCACAAAATGTAGAGGAGTTTTACTTTTTATTATTTGATAGAATTTCGGTTGATACTATAATTATAGATTCTATATCTGAAATGAAAATTTGATGACACTCATTCATTTTAGAAGAATTGTACCCAATTTTTTAATCATTTTTATTAAAGGTGAATAACAATTTCTTTTTTCTATAAACAATATATGGAGTAAGAGAAATCATATCTCAATTGAGCTATATTCATTTTGACAATAATAATTTTAATTTCATTTTTTTCTTTTATAATATTTATTTTCCTTTGTATTTTTATTTCCCATTGCATGATATCTTTTACTTTTCAACTAAAAAATTCGAATTTAGAACAGCAATGTGGTAATTTAAACTTAATTCATACGTAATGTTGAGAAGTTATTATAAAAATGAAGAGTAAGAGTTGTTAAAAAAATAAAAGAAAAGAAAACTATAAAATAAAAACAATTTCCAAAGAACATTTTGTTTTAAAGAAACCGAGGGATCCACTTTGACCAAAGCCAATAGAATTAAGAATATACATCAAAATTAATATTCAAAATGTATTTGAACTCGATCAAGATATTCATTAATAATAATAACACTCAAAAATATATTTTGTCTATCCTGTTCTAAGATGGACATGTCAGATTCGTTAGTAGAGATAAGTGTTACATAAAGTCAAAGTCAAAATTTTAGATCTGGAGATGACGTGTGTTGAATCCATAGAATGGTTGACTTTTATTATTGTATTTAGTTTGAAAAATGAGACATATAAACTATAGTTTATATTATACTTTATCCCAATGTTCAAATCAAACGATTGGCTTCAAAGTTCTTTTTTTCCTTTGAAAACAAACCATATATTTTTTTTATTATTATTGTATTTATTAACTGAATTGAACTTTAACTTGTGTACCATATACACCGTGATCTGTTTAATTATTTTTGGGTTTGTGTCATGGATAGAATTGGAAAGCCGTAAGTCAGTAAAGTATAGGTTATATATATATATAAAAAAAAAAAATAATAATAAATAAAAATAAATAAACAAATAAGTTTTTTTGTTCGGATTTGAACTCTTGGCATATTAGTTAAGATGAGAGCTATTATGCCCTCAGGTAGGTTTGTTGGTCCACTTCAAAAAAAAAAAAAAAAGTTAAGATTATAAGGTTTATAATCTTGATAGGCTTATATGGTCAATACCAAAATATATAATCATTCTAAATTTCCAAATTTCCAGTAATCTAGATAAAAATATATTCAAGTATTTTCCAAGATCTAATTCATTCTCCAAATCAAAATAAGGAATCAACAATTTGGAAACGACATGCTTATAAAGGAATCTAAATCAATAAGCAACAGGAACGATAATAAAAAATTTAGGGAAGAGAAATAGACACCAATTTATTGGTTCACCCAATAATGGCTACTTCCACTACTAATTGCAGGTTCCACTAAATTGATGAGAGAAATTACAAGAGATTTATAACACTCTTCAATGGAGAAAACACGCACTCAAAAAAGAAAAAAGCCCAGAAAAGATATCATCACAGCAGATATACATATACATTTTAGAATTTGACATAGATATTTGAATTTTAATCGATATCTCCAACATCTTCAAATATAACATCAAAGATATCATCTTAAAATTAGAAGAAGATAAAAAACAGATTCAAATACATTCATTGAATCTAAACACAGATTCTACACAAATCAACTACTAAATTAGCTTTTGGAATGTATTTTCTAAGTTATGTGTAAATTTCTCGATTACTGCTGATATTAGCATCTACAGTAGAACATAACAAGTTAATGTGGTGATCCCATTGCCAGCTTAGTTTCTCAAGTGCGAGCAGTCTTTGCCACCACTGATTCCAAGTCTTCTTTGGCGCTGATGCTGCAGAGAATGACACTGTTGTTATTATGTATACAAATGCACTCACAGTTCATGGCTGGCGGGTTCAATGGCGGGTTCGGTTAGAGTAGAATCTTATCATCTTAAGCTGATTCATTTGGTTTTCGTCTATCAGGTCATCAGATTTATCATGTCTACAGTTCAGTTTGCAAAAAGAAATTGATTTTGAAACCGGTTTTATTAATTTCCCTGTAAAAACTCATGTTGGTTTAGTGTAGGGTTTAATCTAAATTTAACAGATCTCTACTCTAAAGTAGAGCATAAAAACCTAAAATAATTAAAGAAGGCCATTTGGGAATCATACATATAGATCATAAAAGATGTTTGAATGACACACACCTGAAAGTAACATCTCCACTGGCTGTCAATTTCTTAGAGATCCAATTCGGAGCCAACTTTTCGAGTTGCTCAATTTGCTCTTCCACTTCTCCTACAAGAAAACATGTACAAGTCAAGCAAAAATTCAAACCGAATTCGCATCTAATATAACTTACAAAACCATACATACTTCTCTCTGTAATATCAAGACTATCCATTATAATCTTGTGTACAAGCTCCTCCTTAGTAATTGGACAGCAGTTCACAGACTTGAAAATGTTGTAGATAACACGAACAAGTTCGGGCAAGCAAGACAATTCTCGACCAGTTACTCCACTAGGAGGATTCTTTTTTTGATGTTCATCAGAAACATTTTTCTTTTCAGGGATTCCATAGCATTGCAAATCATCCACACCGAAACTCAATGCACCATTATCACCTTCCATGCCAGTGAAGTTGAGAAATCTTTTTGCAGGCTTAGATAAACTTCCTACACTTGCGGTTTTCCTCACTTTCACGTCAGAACTCGACAGCATCGATCTCTTTGGTGTCAACTGAATCGGGGTTTGTGTCATAATATTGCTAGATGTAGAAGTTACAGGCTTGACAAGGGGACTCTCAGAAGACTTAGCTGCAACCGGAGGCGAGATTGGCTGTGCGGTAACATGTTCATGCATATTATCAGCATTATCGTCCTCTTTGACACTACAAGCTGGAGCGGATGGAAAATCTGATATCTCTGCTTTAGAAACAGCTTTCTTAGAGAAATGTCTCTTGAAGGATGAATGAGGACAAAGTTCTTCAAAAGACAAATCAGTTTCTACAAGTATTGGCTGAGATTCCTCTAAAGAGTTATCAGACAATTGGTTTTGAGAGAACATAATATTTCTCTGGTTGAAGGGCTTTGGTAGTGCACCCTCTGGAACTTCACTTTTCTAGTTGCCAAATAAGAAAAAATAATTAAAGTATGAGCATGCAGAGAGAACATGTCCAATAATCACAAAATCTAATGTAACAAAGCAAGGTTTCAAAGCGATAATAACATAAATACAGAAAAATAAAATTGTAACCCTTACTTAATTGACCCTTTTTATAACAATTTATTATGCTACCCATTCTTGGGTGACTTTTATTTATAGCTTATGTGCACCTCGACTACTCTTACAGGACATACCGCTTGACCCTATAGCACATTTAGGTGTCAAGAAAATTGTAGAAAATTAATTCGTAAGGCCCTCTTTTGACCATTAGGCCCAGTGGACAACTAACGTTAAGGGACAAAGGTTAAGCTATGAATTTTTTTACTCCAAAGCTTGAACGAACCCAAGACCTTGGAAGGCATATATATCTCTAAACATTCCAATATCTTGGTCACCAGAAAAACAGCTCTCAAGTCCAATAATTTATTAGATTTGAATGCTTAAATGGCCACACAGATCACAAGGTTAATATGTATCTCTAAACATTCCAATATCTTGGTCACCAGAAAAACAGCTCTTAAGTCCAATAATTTATTATAGATTTGAATGCTTAAATGGCTACACAAATCACAAGTTTAATATGCAGTTCAATGATTTTATGTCTTAGTTAATCCATGAATTATAACAAATACAATTGCTTTCAAATAGTTAGGTTGAAAGGTACCTCTGGATGCATGACAAAGTATTTTGCTACCCTTGAAGCGAAAACTTTGTGTAATGCCAGAAAATCAGAGTGCTCGGAATGACCTTTTACAATATCTAATTGAAGATTGATTATCATTTCTGGCTTCATGCATGATGATTTCTTGTCATGAATCATCATTTTATCGATAGACACAGCTTCTGGAATGATATATACTATCTGTGCTAGATGTTTGTGTAAAAACTTCCTGGAAAAGAAAAGAAAAGAAATCAAAACAATTCTTAAAAATCAAACACTTCTAAAATATTTGCATGAGTTGAAATGAAAAGAAAAAAAAAAATAATAAAATATAAAACTTAGCTCCAAAGTCAAGAAACAAGCAAAAAATTAGGCACGAGGGATTGTTGCACTCCTTTGGTGAATTTAAGCTATTTGGTATACAAAATTACAGTCGTTTTCTTGAAAACCAAACCACTACTCAACCAACTCAGACCAATTGAACCAACCTAAACAAAAAATGAACGGAAAAACAAAACAAAACCACCCCGACCAAATCGATTTAATTCAGTTGATTTTCTCAATTTCTCCAATTTCGACTTGCACCGAGGAAATGGTATAATTATAAAGTCATAAAAGTCCTATTCTGTTTCTCTCATTTTCAATTCATTATCTTTCACCCCACCATTTCATTTCACCTGCACTATGAAATCTAATAGCTCAGGCATGTCATTAATAGATTGTTTGTAATTAATCGATTTAGTCTAGCAAAAAAACAGCATAAAAGTTCAGTAAAAGTCATTAACAAATGCTAATGACATACCTCTTACTCATGATAGTCACCTGGCAGGATACATGGTGAAATGTAGACAACTTTTTAGACAATCTAAGCAACCTCAGCGAGGAAGTCATGCAAGTAAAAAACTCTACAATTCTTTGGTATCTGCATCAAGTCAAATTGAGTTAAAGTCAAATTTATAGCAACAAAGTGTTGGTTTAAATCTTATATTCATCTTCAATATTATTCCATTTTACTTTAGCCACCCATTAAAGAATCTTTCTACCTTCATTTTCATTCTTGTCTACTTATTACTTAGTTTAGGTAGTTTGTAAGACTTTCAGATGAAATGGTTTGTTTTATATAGATTAAATCACATAAACAAATGTTTGGTACATTTACCTAGTGAATGGATATCAATATGAACAAGCTTTTAGCTAGTGTGCACCTCGATTGTTTTCACAAGACAACCGTCTAATCCTACTACATTTTACTACTAAGAAAACTCGTGGAAAATTATTTTTTAGCTAAATGATCACCATGGATTGAACTCATAACCTCTAAGTACTTTATTTGTCATCAGTCCCTTATTTGACCATTGGGCTGGCTCATGATGGTTATATCGATATGGACAAGTGTTAGAAGCTATATAAAGTATGTTAGATAGTGATTCCAAATATATTTAGATTCTGGTTAAATATTGAATAAATTATAAGTACTAAATAGTTTTTAATATAAAGTTTTAACAACTAAAACAAAACATTTGAATGTTAAGAAAGAAATACTCACTTTTCTTGAAGTTTGATCCCCTCTTCCATTAATTTTCCTTTCAAGTGCTCATCTGCTTTCTCTGGTGTCATACATGCAATGCTGCTGTCTAAATTATAGCTACCAGAAATTCCTTCCTTCTGTGGTGGAAATGGGACGTTGAATGCAGTTTTTGATTTATCAATAGGAGGATTAGTTTCAATGACTGAAACATTTTGGCCACCTTCTTCACATGCCTTTTCACCCATTCTTCAAACGTGGAACAGAATGAATAAAATAAATAGTGTAGTCCAAGAGTATATAAGGAGCCCTTCAATAATCAACCAAATGAAATGTTAATGAATACATGAGATTTATTTATTTTAATAACTGAGAACCCGAGTTTTCCTTCACTACATATCCAGAGGCACCCGCGTCCATCCTAAGGCCTTTCCTTAAATATCTTGTATTATTTCAATACTTATGAATGATTTACATCGAGGAAAATGAGAACTATATATAGGAATAGATCTCACAACAGAAAAGTATCTTACATTAACTAACTCAACAAAAACTAACTATATGACTAATCAATCCAACCAATTGCAATTACACTTTGTTTACATTAATAGACCCAATAACAAGAAATTTTAAAATTAAGCTTACTCGTAGGTTTAGAATTAGGGACCTTCAAAATACAACAAAATAATCCATGATTTAACCGAGATTAATATAAACTTATGATTGCCCAAATTTATCCTAATCCTACTATATCATTATCATCATTAAAATCACTTCTTTCTCGGACCTTGTTGACTCCCTACGGAAAAGATAACTTCAATCTAAAAATTGAAAATAACCATTGGAAGTGACCTAGTGGTTAAGAGTGTCATAAACACCTAAGAAGTAGGTAATGGGTTCAATCCATAGAGGCCAGGACACCTACCTAAAAAATAATTTCCTACAAATTTACTTGACATTCAAATGTTGTAGTGTGGTATGTCTCATGAAATTAGTCTAAATGCACGTAAGTTGGCTTGAACACTCACATATGTCCAAAAAAAAATCTAAAAATCAGAAATATGAAAGAAAAAAAAAACAAATCGTCCAACTTCAGGATCTAAAATTAAATCATCAGAGATTCAAATCAAATACAGATAAAAGGCATTTTGCTCAATATCCCAGAAATTCAAGTAAGTGATAACTAGACAATTAAGAAGCAGTGAATAAATTAATAGATTACATTTCTTTTGAAGAAACCCCCAATTACCCGTTATGTGGCCAGAAAGGGAGAATCGCTCAGAAATTAGAGTCAAAAATCAACAAGAAGTGGACAAGAACAAATTACTACAAAACTTAACCCCTTTCCGACAGTTGGTCTACAATTACAGAAACCTTACAGAGAATTACGAACAGTAACCTAAAAATTAAATGGAGTAAATAACTGAAGAAAAAAGGTAAGAAATACCTTGAAACAACAATGGCGGATCGATGGAATCAGCAGCAACGTCAATCTAGAGGGGCTGCTAAGGAAAGGGAGCGCTCCAGAGAAATATTATGTTTGTTTTGATTCAAAAGCCGCAGCTTTCCATAAATATGTTTATTTTCTTCGCTTTTCCGACCGTTGGAGGCCCAAAAGATGGCCCGGTACCAGGGAAATGTGAGCTCTTACTATTGGGCCAGGCCCAAAATCATTGTCCACGAGAATTCAGAAAATTCTATTAATTTGTTTTTTTGATTTGCCAGGAATTTTTTTTTTTTTTTTAAAACCCGATAACTTACATTTTTGCTCTTCTAGATTCGGGGCACCACTGGCTCCTTCCTGAATGGTAGCACTATAATATAGTGTAGGATCAAAAGCAAAATTTAGAGTTGTTTGATAAATTAATCCTCATAGTCACTTTGAATACTGGCTTGCCTGCTCAAGTCACGAAATTACATTTAATAGGGAAAAACTTTACCCATTAATACATTAAATAACCCAACATTTTCTTGTGTCGTGGCAAAATGGTTTCATTGTTTGGTTGTGGATCAATTCAATACCAGCATCACAATTTTGATCTCGAAAATCGGTATTTGTCTCTTCTCCCTTAATATGTACTAAAAAAAGAAAGGGGGAGTGGATCACTACAACTCTTGTATAAATGAGAGTCAAATCATATTTTTCAAAATCGAACATGTAACCACAATATTCAACCGGTCACCAAATACCAAAATCAATAGGTCACCATTAAACAGCTGTGCATTGTGCATATATATGTAAATAATTTTCTTACAATATTTAAGTTATGATATGGGAGTGTGATACACATTCATGTATGTGCAAGAAAGTCTTGCCTTTTAATTTTCTTACTAGTCGTTTGCATTTCGACCAGGTGTCAAAGATGACGTCATTATGGTACGATGCCAACGTGGAAGGTTGATAGGGGATTGGACGGTGTCGTTTAAGTCCAGCTGTCGCTTTCGGAGGCCCGACGACGCAGACGGCGGAGCAGACAGAAGAAAGTGCTTTGCGATTATATGGATTATTTTACGTTCACTCAATTTTCGGCCTTCCATCTGTCGAATGCGAGTCGTATGTAAAGTAAAACAGAACTTTTTTAAATGAAAAATATTATTTTTTAAAAAAAATAAATAAATAAAATCAAAATATTCTATCTTTTATTTGTATAAAAATGAACGTAGTACAAGTTGGGGAATGAGGATTATAAATATTCATTCTTCGAGAATTTGAATCCGCAATACTAGTGTTGAATTAATTTACAACACAATAAAACCGTTGCGCTACTGATCTTTTCGGTCCAAACAAAATTTCTAAAGTAAATGAAACAATAAAAATAATAATAGTGTGTGGTGGCAAAATTATTCTCTTCTACTTTTTTTAATCAACTCCAAACTACCTTTTATTTTCTTTATAATCAAATTTTATTCCCTTTATAACTCTTTTTTATTCTGTAATAATTTTGTTTAGATCTTACTCTATCACAATTAACATTCATTCTCTTATAAGTATTTTGTATTATCTCCGAAATTACAATTTTATTTTTTTCATAATTATTTTATTTTAAAAGTACATTTTTCTTATCAATATATTAAAAAAATTGTTTTATTAATTTTTTTTAGATAGGAATTTATGTATTGATAAAATTATTTAATTAACATATTGATAAGAAACACACAAATAAGTAGTCTACATTCAAATATAATAATATATATGTGTATAAATTATACATATATTTTTTAATGTATGACAATTACTTTAGTTTTGATTTGATTGAACGAACAAAAAAAATTGGTCAACTTGAAAATCGATATTTTGACCTAGTTCAATTTTTAAATAATTATAATTAAATTTTGATTGGATAATTCAATTAGAATCTCATAATTGTCTTATATTAAAAAAAAATATTGAGAGTCTAACAATAATATAAAAAAGATAATAATTATTTCTCTTATTGATAATTGATTTTAGAATAACGTATTTAATAAAGTTTTTTTTTTTTTTTTTTTTTTTTTTTTTTTTTTTTTTTGAAAAAGCTAAAGACAAAGAGTTGCATTACGACGAGGAAACTAATTAATACGATGGGCGTTTTTCGTGGTGGAACACTTTTCCTAACGCTAGCGACAGCTAATCGTGCATGCCGATTTTTGGCGATTTGGATCGCCGTGTGCATTTTTCTAATTTTCTAATTTATTGTGACCTTTTTTTTAAAAAAAAAATTATACTTGATAGTTCAATTTTATAAAGTAATTACAGATTTAGGCAAAATTAAAAATATTTAATATTTATAATCAAATGATAAATATACAATATAAATAATATTCATTATATTATATTATGTATTAGTTATTTAGTATAAAAAGTATTAATTATAATATATATTTAATTATGATGGCTAGTTTTTTTCAAATTTGCTTAATATTTAAATATTTTATCAATTTGGTCAATTTTTTTTTTTTTTTTTGTTAAAATTATTATGACCAATTTAGATTTTAATTCTGCTACGTGCATTTTTCTCATGCATCCCCCTTATTAATGAACTGTGTCGTTTTGTATGGCTTCAATTATTTGTGCGATGAAGTGTTGTTTTCTTTTTAGAAGATTCGAAATTCGATCCAGCAATTTATACCATAAATTGTTTCCCATCATAAAATGAAATGCCCAGGGGCCACGTACCCGGTTTCTTCGATCACTATTAAGTTGTGTTTGCTTTGCCGTTTGAAATCCAGGATTAGAATCAGTTGTTTGGTAAAATGTAAAGATTCCGAGAAATTTAATTCCGGTGATTCAGAATCCAATAATTCGATACAACATTCTTTTGATTTTAAGTTATCAATACAACAAACCAAACACCATAATCAAGATCTCAAACCCGCAAACCAAACAAGGTCTTATTGTATAAAAGTATTCTTACATTTCTCATTATTTTATAAGAATAAAAACAATTTTACTTTATTTGCAAGTTTTTCTTTTTAGTGATGGAGAATTAAAACTTTGCTTCTATATATTTGATAGCATAAGTATTCATCTTAAAATATCATATCTTAAAGACTAAAATTTCAATTAATAACTGTTTTTTTCAAGATGGTGATTCTTTTGACGACCTATATTAAATAGTATAAAATTTTACCTCAAAGTTAATGGGTAGGAGAATAGTAGTCTATATGTAATTCTTAAATTTATTTATTTTTTTCAATGTGAGAATTTCAGTACAATTCTCCAAAAGATCAAACGTTGCAATCACAATAAAGCCAAAGATTCTTGCATTGCCTTTAGATAAGCTTTAATAGAAAGACACGTGCGTTCTCTGGCCTATCTTGATTTTATTTTTTGAGTTTTAATTATTGTGAAGTTGAAAGATTGAATGATTATTAATTTTTTAATTGAGTTCTTTAATTTGAAATACTCTATAGTATTTTTCTAGGCTATATTCATATTCAGTTATTGCAATATGTCTAACCCTTTGCAAAAAGGTGGTGTTCTAAACTATCTAAAATATATTTTAATTCGGTGTTCAACAACTACCATCACATTTTTAAATTCATCATTTTCTTTTTTAGTACAAATTTGGGGAAGAAAATTACTAATACTAATTACAGAGATTGAACTCGTAATGAAAATAGATTAACACCAAATCAGATAACCAATTGCGTCATTCGTCATTTAGTTAAGTTCATCATTTCTTAAATTGAATATTAAATTAATTTTAATAAATTTTGTAATCATATTAAATAAAATATATTTTATTATTATTTTTTTTTTTTGAAAATAATTTTATTTTAAAATCAATTGATTATTAAAAGAGTAATCCACCAAATAAATATGTTAGGAGATTTTTTTACATTTTTAATGTAAGATCTTTTACAATGTTGAATTAGATGTCGGAGCCAACCAAAGCAGATGTCCAACGATATTAATATATAGTTAACGACTAAGAAATTATGAGTTCGCATTTTTTTTTTTGAAATAAGTTCACATCCCAGTTATTATAATTTATAAATAAATAAATAAAAAATAGATATTGGACAGACAATATATTAATACTTTAGGAGGTGTTTGGTATAAGTATTAAGTTAATCTATATTAACTTAATCCCTCTAAATCGTGTTTGGTGGACGAATTAACTTAATCCTTTAGATTAAGTTAATCCTTCACGAAATCCAACAATAATTTTCATATATTATCTCTCTGCCTTGTTTTTCGAAATCATCTCTAATTAAATTTTTAAACAATTTATTCAACTTTAAAAATTAGATTTAAAAGTTTATTCAAATT
>JBBMEF010004302.1:0-25993 GCA_037832685.1 Sicyos baderoa | reverse complement strand
GGAGTCTATCAATCTGATTTTGATAGATTTGCAAATATTTTCAAAAAGTTACTATTTACTCAATTTTTTTATCTTATGGTAATATACATGCAAATTCCCCAAATATTATTTTGTTTCGTTTTAGAATTTTATCTTTAAATAGAGATTTTAGGTAGAATAATTATTTACAAACTTTTAATAATTAAAAATTATTGAATACTTTTTTTCGTGAAAAAACTAACTATTTGAAAAGGTCATCATTTTACTTTTATAAATAATAATAATAAATAAATCGGAAATATCCTGCAAAAACTGACCGATCCTGCAAGAATTGACCAAACTGCAAAATTTCCAAGGAACTATTTGAAAAGTTTACCAAATTGAAAAATTAAGGGTTATAACTATTTGATTTTTTATTTTTTGTTTTTGAAATTTAAGTCTATAACAATTATATTATTTTATGTTTTTTTTTTTTACTTTAAATATTTATATCTCACCAATATTTGTAGAAACCAAATTAAAATTTAGAAGAAAAAAAAAAAATAGCTTTCAAAATCTCATTTTTTGTTTTTGAAAATTGATTATCATATACATATTTCTTTAAAAAAAAATTGAATACATTGTAGAAAATGTAGAATACATTATAGAAAATTTGAGTAAAAATATACTTAAATTTCAAAACAAAAAAAATACCAAATGGTTATGAAACCTGACCTAAATTTTACAGAAGATTAAAATAATTAGTATAGGGATCCAAAAAGGAGAGGTGTTAGCTCCAATAAGTTAGAAGCTCAATTAATATGAAATTTTGTTTTATAAAATTCAAAAGTAAGTTGCTTAAAACTTAGGTAAATAATATAAATTCGAATTTCATTAGAGAGTTTATTCGTAGTCCTAACACACCATGTAACTTGAATAATGTAAAGAACTCATAAAACACTTGAAATAATGTAAAGGAAAAACTGAAAAGTATTGAAGGACTAAAAAGCAAATAGAAAAGGTGAGAATTGAACAAGTTGCAAATAGAAAAAGAACCAAAAATATGGAAATGGACAAAATTGGTTCTAGTTTTTGGCAGTGACAAAATGAATAAGACATTAGGGTTTATGTTAAAAGCCAAAAACGAGGGAACCAAAATTTTATTACGAACGACAAGTCGGTAGTGAAATCCTGTTTGGACAAAAAGCTAAGCCCTTTGAGATCCCACATGTCGACATATTCATAAAATCTCATTGATGCTTCCAATTCATCGAGTGAATGATTGTATTAAAGGCTTTCTTTCAACAATTATTATATATAGAATTTTTATTTGTATTTCTTGAGGGATGGATGCATTGTATCTTAAATAATTGAAGACAGAACATCCATGTGGAAAATTTAAAAGTATAGTCCAAATCTATTATATTTCGGATTTTCAACTTATCTTATTGGTTGAATGTTTCATTTATTAAATTAGAAAGAAAAAGAAAACAAAAACAAAAAAAAGGTCTCGATTTTAAAAAATAAAAAATTAAAATAAATTTGTGTTTGAAAATTGTTTTTTTAGTTAAAATAAAATTTAAAACATCAACCAGAATAAGCATGATTTATTTTTGTTTTTATAATACAAGTTGGAGGAAGGAGATTACAAGTAAGAATCGAACCCGAAATCGTGGAGTGAAAATAGATTAACACAAAATCAGATAACCAATCGCGTCACCGACTCATAATAATGAAGAGGTTTTTATTTTTTTAAACCATATACTTTATTCAATCAAAACCACTTGCAAGATATATATGACATTTTTAGTTTATGAATTCATTATCCTAAATTAGGAGGGAGCTCCAACGATATCTTATATAACTTAGTAATCATGAGAATATAAATACTTGTATTTAAAGTATAATTCAATAAAATTAACCCTTAAACAAAATGATAAAATTAAAAATTTAGGATAAACAATATTGATAAAATTAACTTGACAAATTTAGAGATAAATTTTATTTTGGAATAATTCTAATTTTGACTCATACCTTCTTTTTTTTCTTTTGAGGAGAGTCATACCCATTAAGTCATGTAAAATCTTGTCTCATTTCGAGTCAAATCTTCATAAGACCTTCTTCTTAGAGAAAATTAAATGCATCTTTCCCAGAGAAAAGAAAATTCAAGTTGTGAAATGAATATATTCCCACCGTCTTTCAATTAATATAAAAAATCAAATTATTGCATGATTAATTTGATGAAAAATTTAAATGTGAATATATCAAAAAAAATATCATGAATTTCTTGTCATTTGAAAAGAGAAAGGTGACAACTTGAATATGAGCCAAAACAAAAAGGCCCTAGAAAAATAAAATAAGGCATTGTGATTATGGGTTATATCATATCATAACATTTATTATTATTATTATTACTATTATTTTCTCTAAACATGCATGAAAAAGGTTGATGATATAATGTCTTTTCTCCCCTGCCTGAGCATAAATATATCTTTTTGACTGATTTTCTTTTTAACTTTGTGTTTTTGGAGTATGCATGAACAAGAAGATAAAGTTATTATGGAAATAGTTAGCGAAATCATATGTTTCCTAACAAGATTTTTAATTCCATATTCTCAAAATGGTCAAGTTCAACGATCCACATCCCACTAAAATTAGACATTACCATCAACTTTTTATTTCTTTCTTTCAATCTTGATTTTGGTTGTTGGGTTGTCAATATACAATCATGTGTTTTTACTTTATGATTTGATACCCAAATTATGTGTTAAAAAAATGCAAAATTAATTTTTTTTGAAATTGTAACCGTTACATTACTCTTTTGAAACCGTAAACATTACAATTTTATCCCATTAATATTTTGAAATCGGAAACGTTATATTTTTCTCCCATTATTATTACGTAATTTTCCTTGATTTTTTTGGCTATAAAACTATTACGTCTTCTTCATTCGAAAACACAACGGAAAAACATCGAAAACACAACAAAAAGAAACATATATTTGCTTCAAAGTTTTCTCTGGTGATAGAGTTCTTCACGGTTTTTGAGTTCGCATGTCTTCAATCCTTGTGCTATGGATTAAAGACGAAGTTGTTGTATCCTAGGAGGTTGTCACCTATTCATTTTCTAAGCACGTTGGAAGGAGACAATGAATCAACTTCAAGGAAACTGACTACAGGTATCAGGTTTCTTATCGATTATTTCTTTTATTTTATCAATACTTCTCTTTGATTTAATTTTATCTCGATTTAATCTTTTATCATTAAAGTTTTATATTCGATGGCTAATAATTACTTGTAATATTACTCATGGGGAATAAACTAGATCTAAAAAAATGAAGTTTGCTTGAATTTTGTTGCTATGGAATTTACAAAAAGAATGGAAGTTTATGTATTAATGTACTATTATTGTACAAATTATAGAGACTTTAATTTGCTATTATTGTACATTTTAATTAAATAATTTTTTTTGGTAAAAAAAACAATTTTAAGATTTGCTACACTTTATTTGATCAACAAAATCAAGAAATTATGTCACACGCCACTCTAAATTGTCTTAATGACCTAAGAATATGAAATGCATAAACAATCGATTGTCAAGTCTCTTTGGTAGCTCATAACTTATAACTTTTTTTGAGAAGAGCTCATAAGTTATAACTTGCTTGCTATGATTCATCTTAACATATGTTACCATCTTACCATGGTTAGGGTAGTTTGATAGATTTTCTTTATATATGTATATATATTTGTGACCGTCCCTCAACTAATGTTAAACTGTAGAAAATTAATATTTAGATAGGTAATTACTATGAATTATTACGAACTTCATAAATTTACAAAAATTATAATTCGATCAATATAAATATGTCTATAACAAGGAGGTTATTAGCTCGAATTTTTTTCCCTTTAGTTATTTAATGACAGCAATGAGGACCCAAAAACTTGCTAAATGTTTGTTATTTAACTAACTGCATATTTTTACCAACTAATCATTATATACTAACTAGGGTGAGAAATTAAATTCATTTATCTTTTTGTTATTATATCTACATCGATTTCATTGAATTACTCTTTTCGTTGACATCCATTAACTATATAAACTATGTGAAAAATGGCCTAAACTTTATAACATTAATGATTAAAAACTCATAGGACGAAATATACACTAATCGCACGAACCAAAAATATTTTTACTAAAAAAATAGCATGAACCAAAAAGATCCTAAACGTACGGAAAATTGAAAAGTATCAATTATAAGAAAAGTCATACTCGTGTCAGAATCACAAGGACGTGTTTCCAATTTAATGAATTTGATTTGATTGAGATCGATTATATTAAATTTTGAAAGAGAATGATATTTTTAACACTTTTATGAGGATAATATATAGGGAATTTTTCCTCTATAACAAAATTTGACTAAAAAATTGTATTTAAGTATAGAATTGAAAATAATTATACATATATCAAAATTTTGAACGATTGAATTTAATAAGTTGAGCTCAATCACTTAACAAAGTGATTGAGTTCAATCACTCAAAATATTGATATAAATGAATTTTTTATAAAAATGTGCTATAATTCTAATGAAGAAAATATATAACAAATTTTATAATATATATATATAAGGGGGATTTTCGGGATTTTATTTTTATAATAAAAATTGAAAAAATAATTTTATTTATAAAAAAAATATATTGAATTCGATCGATTGAATTATATTAGAAAAGTAATTTAAAAAAAAAATTGTTATTAAAAAGAACAAAAAAAAATATCGACCGCAGTCAGAGGCTAGAGCGAGCCTTCAGTAACTGAGTATGGACCGTCTGGTGCAACAGATCTTAAGTTTGAGGCCCACGTGGCTTCTTACCATTGGGCTGCGTCTTTGATGGCAAAGGCCCATTTACAGGTTTTACTTCAACATAAAATTAGAAACGAGCCTATTTTAAAGGAGTAATACTTAGGTGAGGGCGAGTAAGTATTTTGGAAATATTTACCCATTCTTACAACCATGCATTTTTACTTTATCTTTTTACTTTAATATTTCTCTCTCCATCAATCAATGCCAATTTTTTTTAAAAAGTAAACTATGTGGCTCAAAAGTGGATAAGTATTTTCAAAATACTTACTCACCCTTACTTAAGTATTACTCATTTTAAATTATCATTATTTTTGCATCTTAAACGTTGATGCAAAATTTAGATATAGCAGCACTTCTAGCTAGAGATGTCCATGGGGCGGAGCAGGACGGGGAAGGCTTTATCGTCTCCATCCCCGCGACCATTTCTATTCCCCATTCCTGCAAAATTCACTGTATTGTTTTACAGGGATCGGAGCGGGGAATTCTCTATAGGAAACTTGCGGGAATCGGGTTCCCCGCGGATAATTTGTCACCATTTGTTTTCATTTTTTTAAATATAGTTTTGAATAATTTTGTTTTGATATTTATCGTATTAATTTTTTCTTTAGTTTTAAATAATAAAAGCATGTGTAAGATTGGTAAAAAAAACTGGTTACTGTTGTTATTTAAAAAAAAAAAAACGCTACTACATGCTTATAAAATGTGTACAAAATTATTTTCTTTAAAAGGCTACTGTAATTTTTTTCTTATATAAAAAAAAAACTCTAAAAAGCTATTGTGTTCTTATTTTTTTTTTAAAAAAATCTATTTGTATTAATTTTTCTTATATCAATATTTCTCACAAATTGGTCAAGATATACATCCCAATATTAAAAAAACATGCATAATAAACTAAAATTAACACAATTTTAATTGAAATAAAAAATTATTATTTTAAAAAATATATATCAGGGCGGCCGGGCCGGGGAAATGGGGATCCCCATCCCCATTTAGTCATCGGAGAAAATTTTCTCCCTGCTCACTCCCCAATTTCCCATAAAATCAGGGATTCACTGCCCCGTTCTAGGTGGGTCCTCACGGGGCCCGGCCCCATGGTTTAAATGAATATCTCTACTTCTAGCAGACACTTCTCACAATATCCATGGCAAAATACTATCTATATATGTGGAAAATTGGTGATTAAAAAAATGGCTAATCGATCGAAAGAGTCAATGGCGCAATGATTTCATTGTTTTGTTGTAAATCAGTTCAATACCAGCGTCACAAGTTTGAACCCTAGAAGAGTCGGTATTTGTAATCCTTCTCTCCAACTTGTACTAAAAAAAAAAAAAAGAGGTGATTATATGTTTGGATTTTGAAAGTAAACTTCTCTCAAGTTCTAAAGTTTAAGGATTATTTATGACATTAATTTGTAAATATCTTTATAATTTTAATTGTGATTCCACCTCTTCAATGTATGCTAGTGCAACATTTTAGGAATGTGCTAGTAGTGTCTTGAGTATCATGAAACTCGTACTCTCAGTCATAAAAAAAAAATATTTCAATCATAGCGAGTTAAAAATACAGTATAAAAAAAATTAAATAGTGTTGGTTAGTTTAATTAAAGTTACTTAGCATATTAGCTTAAACAACTTAGTTAATTTAACATAATACAAATAGTAATATGTCAGCCACATCAAATATCATTAATTCGAGTCTCCTCCCCCAATTATAGTTAAAGAAAAAAATACAAAAAGCATAACCCACAAATTTTAAAATGACCAAGTAAGGTCTTTTGGGATCACAAGAAGATAACAATAAGCTGTGATAAGGATGAGAAAGGAATTTTCCATGGCCTCTATTGCAACCCTCTACCCATTCTCACATTACATTCTTTAATAAAATGACAAATCTTCAAGCATTGAACAATGACTAAATGGATAGTGTGCCCCTCACTTATTTCTATATTATTGTTTTAATTATTTTTTTTAAATTCAACAACTTGAAGGTGGAGACATTCCAATGGTTGTTGGATCATACAAAATGTTAATAGAAATTTGTCATTTCATGTGGATATTAATTTTCTCTGTGTACAACTAATATATTCTTAAGAAATTTCCAACGTGTATAATTTTTAGGGAAAAATGCACAAACCACTTCTAAAGTATGTTGTTTGTAACAATTAAACCCTTAAACTTTTAATTTGATCAATCACCCTCTTAAAGTTTGTTAAATGTTGCAATTAAGCTCATTGAATTAAAATTAGAAGATTTTTACATATGTGAGAGGGTTATATTTGTCCTATATATATTATTTTTTCTTTTTTAATTAATAAAAAGTTTATTAAGTCTTATTATGCCCATGTTTAATAAGATTTAATAAACTTTTTATTAATTAAAAAGAAAAAATAATATATAGGACAAATATACCCCTCACATACATGTGAAAATCTTCTAATTTTGATTTAAAGGGATTAATTGCAACACTTAACAAACTTCAAGGGAGATGATTGATCAAATTGAAAGCTTAAGAGTTTAATTGTTACAAACACTATATTTTAAGGGTGGTTTGTGCATTTTCCCCTAATTTTTAATACAAAAGATTATATAAATAATACTGAAAAAAAAGGCAGAAGTGTGATACTAATTTTTTTTTTCTTTCTTTTTTTTTTTGAGTTTTGAGTACTATTTATATTTTTTTTAGTTTTTTTTTTTTTACGAAAATTTATACTTTTTTAGTAATAACAGTTTCATACCAATTCTTTCATTATACGTAGGTGAGAACAAACTTATTTAACTATTACACTTTTTTTCCTATTCATTTAACAATATTTAAATGCAAAAGATTTCTATAATTAATTATCAAGCCATACATTATCCCAACACATTGGCACTAAATTTTATTTTTGACCGTTTCATAAATAAAGTTTAGTCTTTTATAATTTTGTAAGCGTATTTTCTTTATTTTTAAAAAAATAAATATACTTTTGGTGAGAATGTTTGTGAGCCAACTTAAATTTCACAATCAAGCCCGAAGAGTCGATTGGAGTAAAAAAATAATAATAAATAAATAAAAGACTTTTTTTGTCGCCATTTGATGGTCAATGACCAAACTTTATTCCAAAAATATCAAACTCATCTTTTCAATTAAAATAGAAATTGATTCTTTTGGCGTTTTTTAAAAATAATAATAACTTATAACCCACCAACTAAGCAGAATGATTTATCCAACCAAATTAGAAGCATTGGTCCATAATAAATTAAGGATATTTTAAATATACATATAATAATATTAAATTCAAATTAAAAGTCAACTAATCGTGAGCTTCACAAGGGGGAAATGAAATCCACAATCTATACTAAAAAATGATAAACTAGTGCAATTTCATCTGGTCAACAAAAATTATCCTCCATTGATATAAATATTATTTTGCTTTATTAAATCAAGAAAAACAATTTAATTTAATCCAAATTTCAAGCATGTCGTAAATAGTTACTTTTTTTTACAATATATGGGAAAATGAAATATAACTTTTAACTTGAAATCGTTAATATAAAATGCTGGTTACTTAATAGATGACATTTCAACTAATAAAATTTAATTGATTAAAAATATATATATAATAAATTAAAAAAATAAACATAATTTAGAGATATCAATATGTATTCTATCCCAATACAAAAGAGATATAATTACCTATTTCAAAAAGACTTGAAAAAAACTACTTCAAAAATTGATTTCTTATATTTTTAATCATTTCACTAAAAAAAAATCTACAATTCCTTACCTTTTGAATTTTGATTAAATTTTAAGTAATTATGTGCATTGATTTGGACCTTTTGTATTGAGCAAGTAAATAGAAAATTTATCCTTTCAAAAAAAAGAGTAAATAGAAAATTTATGAAAAATGATTGATTTTTTTGTGCTTTGAGAAAGGGTGCATGATGATGCATTTACAAAACTCAATGTATTTAGAAATTTAAAAAGTTTTTCTCGGAAGATTTTCTTGAATTTTCTATACCAATGGCAGACCAAATCTAAATATGGTTCCCAATGCTTGGTGGGACCATCTCTACAAATAGCATTTCTCAAAGTACAAATTTGGAGACTCTTCAAATTTTCATTTTAAATTAAAAAAATTTCCTTTGACATCTATAAATATAATTATTGTCTAAAACGTTGGTAATAAACTAATTATTAAATATTATAACTCGTAGATCTTCGGGCATGTTTGGGGTGAGGGAAAAATGGAAATTGAGTTGGGTTGAGTTCCATTTCATGTTTGCCCATTAACTTCCATAAGCTCATTCAACTCCTACCTAACTCAAAGCATGAATCCCACGTTTTTATTTAAATATTAAAATATTAAAAAATTAGTAAATATCTATTTTTTATTTAAATAAAAACTTCAACAATTCTTTTTTCATCCTATCAAACGTAATCTTATTATTAAAAAAATATTAAATATTCATTTTTATATTTAAATAAAAACTTCAACCATTATCTTTTCATCACATCAAACTAAAAATTTATTTTTTCTTTCATTCCCCCTAAACATAAATTTATTTTACTTATCTTCTCTTCCCATTCCAACTCATCCCTTCAAAGTCAAACATGTCCTTCTTCTTTGACCGGCCAACTTGTGACAGTTGATTTTTTTTTTTATTATTATTATTATTATTATGACGGTTGATTTAATAATTGCAATACCAATCTTTTTGTAATTCTCTTAATATGAAAATGTATGATCAATGAAGATTGCTATTTTCAATTAGCATCAATTCGAAGCAGAAAGATTGAAATTATTGAAATTTCACTTATTATATGTTGGCCAAATAATTAGTTTGTCCAAATTTTTGTTGTACTCAATTTATTATTTGCCACATCAACATCATTTAAGAGGAAATCAAGTTATCTACCATAATAGTAAACAAGATACTAAACATAGATTTATTTATTTATTCGGTATAAATTCAAGGAAGGGATACCAACAAATCCTATGTAAAAGACACAACTACTCTAAAATAATATGAGAGTCAAATATTGATTTTAGGTTTCGAACTTGTGATCGAAAAATTGAAATAGATAAACACAAACCAAGATATGAAACATAAATATTAAGATCATTAAAAAAGTGAGATATTTCCTATATAATTTCAAAAAAGAAAAAATCAATCAATATGGGGCAAACCTTGTAAAAAAATAAAATATTCATACATTTTGAATTCAATCATTACAATAGATAGTATTCAACTAATGTCATAAATAATTTTCAATTAATATTACATATTGTCTTCCATCAATGTCTCACATAGTCATTCATTATAGTTCCCATTAATAGACAGCGAAATACTTAATTTGCACAAAAAAAAAAAAAAAAAAACTACAAATATTCTTAAAAATTGTTATTATTAAAACATTCAATAAAATTGTTATCACCTAGAATAAATTCCCTAAAACAAAATTATAGAGCATTATTATTTGATGATCATCTACCTACAAATTTATTTTTTTGACATCCAAATATCATAGAATTATACACTATATTCTATGATATTATTGTAGTGTGCATGAACTGACCCGAACAATCATTGATATAAAAAAAAAATACATGATTTTTGACTCAGACTGAAACCAAATTTACTATTTAGATCTATGATATTGTTTATTTCAAATTACAATTTTTGACTTTTCTTATTCATCCAACCGCCAAAAAATAATTAAAATTTGAGTTAAAAAATTAAAACTACGTTCATAGGTTTGATTACTAAAATCTGTATTTGATTCTCAATTATTTGAGATGTATAATTCTTGTAAGGTTTGTGGTCCTACCTTCTACAACTTGTATTACAAAAATAAAATGTCATTTTTTTTTTTGAATTTAGTTAATAGTTAATTTATCAATTAACTAAAAAAAAATAAGTTAATGGATTAAGTACATTTAAATGTATTTTATTGAAACGTCAAAAAAAAAAAAAAGTATTTTATTGAAAAAAAGTAAATTTAATTATATTAGCCCCTTTTAGTACTTGAGGACTTAGAAATTTGAAAATACATATTAAACATAAAATAAAATTAATTGGGATGAAACAATTCAATACAAATTTGAATGTATTGTCTTCTAGCTTTCTCTCCTTTGTTAATTCAACCGTCTACTTTTCCGATAATGGTATCCATCAATTTCTGTCAACGATTTGTATTCTTGTATCAAAGTTTATTTATTTTACACAATCATTTAATTTTCAAATATGTTTTATTTTTATTTTATTGAATGAGTTAGTAGTCTGATTGATTATTTAATAGGATATTAATCCATTTTTACTCAACCATCACGATTTAATTTTTGGAATCGATAATTGTAATTTCTTTCCTCCAATTTATAATAAAAAAATATCATTTTATTTTGAAAAAGAATTAATGCCACACAAAAAGAAAATAAAAGATATTTGGTAAATAAGGTCCTTCCACTTTTGAGTTGAAAAGTTCCCGCGATGTCTCCGGGTCGTGGTTTCCAAATCGGCAAATTCGAAAGCTCACGAAATCAGGTGACCGCACGCGCCAGAAAACGCGTGGGACCACGCAATATTCACATACTTATGATATGATGGGTCAACCTACCAACCGTTTTATTTATTTATTTCTTCAAACAAATAAATTTCTTACAAATTTATATAAAAAATAAATAAATTTCTTACAAATAGAAATTCCCAAATTATTATCTAACAAAAAATCCCAAATTATCACCGTTTTCCCAAATTGAGATGCTACTAATTACGGGTCATTCATGTTTTCAGCACATACAAATCAACAAGCTATTTTTTTGTTTGGTTCTTTTTCCCCCCTTACGAAATACTTTTATCCTTCATAATGGTTTTCATAACTATTGTGGACTATAATGGTAAAATAACGTTTCGAAAATAATAATAATAAAATAATAAAGTAATAAAATATTATATATATATATATATATATATTTGATAAACTTTTCCTACAAATAAATTAAAAAAAAAAAAAAACTCAAAAGCTCTCCTTTCAAATTAATCATGAATGTACACGAAATTTTAATGTTTTCGCATCTATTTATAGTAATCATTAATATGTTAAATATTATGTGAAGAAACTGAACCAATCAATAAATCAGTTCGATTTTGTCTATTTTTATTATAACTCTTACCTTTAAGTAAAAAACTATCACACATACATATATATATATATATATATATATATTAGTAAATATCGGAGGAAGATGATACTGGTATTGAACTGGTTTGCAATCAAACAATTAAACTATTTTGTCACTGACCCACCCAATAAAAAAAACTATCACTCTTACCGTGTATAATTAGTCTTAAACATTTATAGAATTAAAATAATAATAATAAAAAAAACTTAACCTTTTTTTTAGAATAAAAACTTAACCATTTATATAATTCATCAAAAGTAGTTTTTTTTTTTTTTTTTTTTTTTCTAATAATAAAACGTGGTATATATATAACTTTAAAAATGTATAAAATATCTTAACTAAGTAAGTTAGGATCATATATTATAACCGCTATGACAGATAATGCTTATTTTTTTCAATTTTAATTGTTGTAATATGTAATGATTAAACCATCAAAGAATTTAAAAAAAAAAAAAAAAAAAAAAAATCAAACCATCAAATTTTATATATCAAGTAAATGAACGTTTGGGCTATCATTTATAATGGATTGAATTAGGTTGGTGGTGTGATTGATTATCTGTTTTAGTGTTTTTCATTTCTACTTCACAATCACAATTACAGATTCAGATTCCTGAAATCGATATTTATAATCTTTTTTCCTTAATTTAATAAGATTATAATAACTTTAATGTGTATTTGGATCCCAAAATATATTAATTGGTGAATGGCTCCTAATTCGACTTCTCAAATTAATAATAACTCTTAACTATGTTATATTAAAATTTTAGGTTATAATAATCATGTACGTAAATACACATTATCATAATCCATATTATTGATAATTTATCACTTATAATTATCGTCGTTCCACTTTTTTTTTAATCTCACACTAGTATTCTAATGATTAACTAACTAGTTGCATTATCATGTCACAACAATGATATAGTTATAAATAATTTCATAATAAAAAGTACAAAATGTAACGGAATTTATATAAAATTCAAATATAAATGGATACAAATGATTCAACTTTGATTTAAAATAGGAAATATTATGAATAAAATCAAATGCTTAGTTCAGAAAAACAATAACTACATTTATCCGAGATCTTATCTGATCTAACCCACATGAATCTCAGACATTAAAATGTCAGCACAAAAAGAAAAAACAGTAATTAATAATAATAATAATAATAATAATAATAATAATGATAATAAAATAATATCTTGAGCAAAAGTCAAGCTCGGGCAATAACAATAACCAACCAGAACTGCGGTATAGTGATATAGGGTAGATTTTAATAACTATCAGGTTTTAATTAAGTTAGAATATTACATTGGTTACAGAGAACCGAATGAGTTATTCAAATAATTTTATTATTTAGTTTTAAATTAGTTGAATACTAATGTTAAAAATTCAAAAATCGATATTTGTTCTCAAATTCTTCTATATGGACTAAAATAAGATTGTACATTTAATATATAAGAAATTCAGTGTGGACCTAGATTTAATTTGGCTTTATAATTTAAAATTTTACTTAATTTATGACATTTCAATAATAATTATTTTTAGTTTAATTTATTTTTATTTTTAAAAACTAAATTCACGATTATTTTAGTCAACATGGTTCGTGTAACTAACAAATTTTATGCTACAAGTAGTATAGCTCTATTGACATCTTATATAACCATGAAATTATAAGTTCGAATTTTTCTCCCCAATATTGTTGTATCAAAAAATAAATAAAAAAAATATATTTTTCCATAATATATAGTATTGTATACAGCTACAGAAAATGTAAACTACAATCTGTCGTTATCAATATTCATAGTTCTCAACTAAATTGACCTGTCTCATCTTCTTCGACTCCAATTCGAAATTTCCCCTTTAGCTTCCTCCACCGTTTCACATTTGAATTACTATTAACTTCGTTAATTATATTACACCCACTTGATGATTTTACTTTCTTTGTTTTCTTCAAATTCTCTTATTTTGACTTTTCAAACACCATGATCCTTCAGCTTTTTCTAACTGCTCTGCATCTCCATACGTAGAGGCAGAGTCACAATCGCGCGGGGAGGTTAGTTTCTCTTGTGGGTTCCCTTTGAAATGAGCAGAACCGGCGGCCCAACCGGCCGGAACAGGGGTCTCTTCTCCGGCGAAGGGGTTTTGAAGTTCTTCCATACTTTAATGGCGGAGAAGCCTCTCTTCCCATTTCTGATTCCTTTAGTTCTGATTGCTTGGACTGTTGAGAGATGGGTCTTCTCTTTCTCCAATTGGGTTCCTCTCGTTGTTGCTGTCTGGGCCACTTTGCAGGTTTTTGTTCCGTTTTCCCTCTTTTTTCTCTCTTGTTGATTCGTTTTTGGTCGGTTTCTCTCTTGATTAGACTTTGTTTTTGCTATAATTGAAATGGGTTTGGCTGGATTCGTGAGTACCCTGTAACTGCACATAAGGTGTTTGATGTAATGTCCTTCCGTTCGAAATTAGTTTGAGACTTTGAGTTGAGTCAATGCTTTGTCTATCTACCGATTTCTGATTACATTTTGTGGGTTTAGATTGAGACCTTGAGTTCCAACTCAAGTACTGTTTGTTGATTCGATCCAGTGTAAGTTATTGAGATATGGAGTTATTTGTTGATTTTACTTTCTGAATCTTATTCATGTACCGTGTCAGGGATTTGACTCTTCAATCATTTTCCATGTGTTATTGATAGCACATTTCAATGATTATTAGAAATATGGTATGAGTAGATTCATTCATTATTGAAAATGGCTGCTTTATGTACGAAGGTTTTGGCCGATTGATACCGGCAACGAACAAACCATTTGGCTCAAACACTGTCATGTGGGGAGATGTTTGCTTGAAAATTGTGTTACTATTACATCATTGTTCTTAAGCAGCATTAAAGATTCGCACATGTTTGCAGAAAAGAAAATAAAAAAAATACCGGTGGTTCTCTTTTGAACAGAGGTCGCTTGTCTTGACCTTCTTGAAGTTTCTGTGTTACATCTACTTCTTACAGCTTTTTTAGTCTCCAATGTCTATAATTATATTTCTTATTTTAATGTTTCTTTGCCTAGATAACTTTCTTTTTTTTTTGGAATAAGAAACAATTTCATTAGATAAATAAAACAAAGGAGAAATCTATGAACACCTAAAGGATATGAAAAAGTAAAGCTAGCCATCAAAAGATCAAAATGAAAATTGAAATGATTCTGTGCCTTTCCAATCTTAGAATCCACAAGAGAAGACCCGAGATCTTTTTATTGAAATGATAACTATAAATCCTTAGATCGGTTGAAAAATGTCTTAAAAGCTTGGTTTCAGATTTATTGTTTTTGTCATTCTTATGTGCTACAAGATAACGGAATAGATTAAGCAGGGATAACATGCCGCTGACCGTAGTATCATCTTTTTCTCCTGCAGTATGGGAGTTATCAACGTCAATTAATTGTTGATGATTTGAACACAAAATGGCGGCGACTTGTAACAAACACATTGGTATGTCCTTTTTTTTGTTTTACCTCCTTGATGACTACTTGAAGTTTTCAATGTGATGGGCTAATGGTTTTCTTTTTCTTTTATGGACAATTTATACAGCCAGAAACACCTTTGGAACCTTGTGCATGGTTGAATAAGCTGTTGATGGAAGTATGGCCAAACTATTTTAATCCAAAACTTTCCACAAAGTTTTCATCCACAGTAAATGTGAGTGTCCTATTCTCTCTCACCATCTTACTCCTCATGAGCATAACATGCTCCACATAGTTCAATTGTTTGTAGATTCCAACTTAGCTTCATTCTTCTTTGGGCGCACCCATGTCATGATTTGATACATTAATGTCTGTTTGGTGAACTGTTGTTATTTGCTGAATGTTTTTTAATCATCCTCGTGTGCAAAACTAGGGAAAATATGGTTATACATTAAAATGATGTCGTCAAGTATACTCTTCTTTAGACCGTTTCTTAAGAGGTGGAGCTAGAACTTTTATAAAAAGGAGAAAGTTATGGGTTTACATCTTTTTTATTTGAATAAATTTTTGATTAAAAAATTTAGGGAGTAAATTAATGGGATAACTTGAATCTATGACAAACTAGGGCAATTATCTTGTTCTTTCTTCTTTCCCCCCACCTCTCGCTTCTTAATCTTTTTTTTTCCGTTCTATTACTTTTTTTTTTAGTTCAATAGCAACCGAAGGTGGGCGATTGGAACTCGTGACTTCTTGGTCATGGACACAAACACTTATGCCGGTTGAGCTATTGCTTTTGTTGGCTTCCATTCTATTTCTAAAAATGTCAAAAATTGATATAGATTATATTATAATGATATAGATTATATACAATGCACACATTTGACATCATTTAACATGCTAAAAATTTCTCTATGCAGAAACGGTTGAAGGACCGAAAGTCAAGACTTATTGTGAGTAGAACTAGTTTTTAGTTTTTACTATTCCAACTTGTAGATCCTGTAGACAAAAACATAAATGTGGACAAGTACTCTTATTTAACCAAATTGCTCAATTTCCTGTAGGAAAAAATCGAACTACTGGAGTTTTCTCTTGGCTCATGCCCTCCTAGCTTGGGTCTTAGTGGGACTCGATGGTCAAAATGTGGTGATCAGGTTGGGCTCCTCTTCTTCTTCTTCATAGCTACTACATATTTTGATATAACCACATTATTCATACTGATTTTGAGGAACACAATTATATATAACCATATTTCTAGATTTGGTTGTAGTTTCTGTGATGAAAATTCTACTCTGTGGCTTCAAGCGAATTAAGAATAAATATGAATAAATTTTTCGCATTGGGTTTTGACAGAGAATCATGCATTTGGGTTTCGATTGGGACACCAATGAAATGAGTATTTTGTTGCAAGCAAAACTGGCCAAGCCACTGATGGGAACTGCACGGATTGTCATAAACAGTCTCCATATAAAGGGTGATGTACGTATAATTTATTTCCCTCTTCCCTCAGCTGTGTTCATTCTTTTAGTTTTTCAGCGTAAGTATCATAAATTCACTGAGAGAGTAATCACATTCATTTGGTTTCAACTTCATTCATTGATTATTTTCTGAGGAATGCTATAGTGGGTCTATTCCTTTTGTCTAGAATCAAATAGTAGTTCCCTACCTTTTGATACAAATGATAGTTACGTTAACCAGTCCTACCTGTGCGGCCGTGCCAAAGTTGTTTTGGTACTTCGATGGCATGTGCACTGCATTCTCCTTGATTTAAGTTCATGAGTTTTCCTATGATTTTAGGATGTGTTGGGGAGGTTTAGTTGCCATTTTCATTCAACCATATTCAATCCATGCCTTCACGGAAAAGTTAGAAGTGTTGTAAAATTTCATCTGTTGTTTGGATTACCTTTACAGCTTGTCTTGATGCCTATTTTGGATGGGAGGGCAGTTTTAATTTCATTTGTGACAACTCCTGATGTAAGAATAGGAATTGCTTTTGGAAGTGGTGGAAGCCAATCATTACCTGCAACAGAGCTCCCTGGTGTTTCCTCTTGGCTGGTATATTTCTACATCTATCACCGGGTAGTTCATAAGTAAATATAAAATACCAGACACTTTTGCTTCTGCAATCTGCAAAATTATTTCTATTTTTCCAACTATAAAGCTCTTCCAAAAGGAACTAGTAGATTATGGAATAAATGCAGTTAACACAGTGGTTAAACAGTCCATTTGATTAGCTCAACAATCTGTCATTTTTAATGCAGGTCAAAATTTTAACGGACACCCTGGTTCGGACAATGGTCGAACCTCGCAGGCGTTGTTTCTCTTTGCCACCCGTTGACCTGAGGAAAAAAGCTGTTGGTGGTATTATATATGTGACTGTCATTTCTGGCAGAAAACTTTATAGAAGTAGTTTGAAGGGAAGCCCAACCAGAAGGCAACAATCCAACTCTGCTAATGGTTCATACGGAGAGCATCTTAATGATAAAAATATGCAGACATTTGTTGAGGTTGAACTTGAAAAGCTTAGTAGAAGAACAGATGCAAAAGCAGGTTCAGACCCTCAGTGGAATATGACATTCAATATGATTTTACATGAAGATACAGGAACTCTACGGTTTCATCTTTATGAGTATACTCCAAGCCATGTGAAGCATGATTATCTTGCAAGTTGCGAGGTTAAGGTATAAATTAATCAACAATCATACAATTTCGTTTCAAGTTGATGCGTGCTATTTCTGAAAATCAATCTAGTAAAAACATTTGAATAGAAGGCAACAAGAGCCTAGGCTTAAGTGTATGGCCATGACAAGAGATTATGAGTTCAAATCTCACCTTCAATTGTTGTTGAACTAAAAAAAAAGTTTGAATAGAAAATTAAAAAAAGAAGTTATATAGGTCTGATTATTATGTTCATTATCATGCCTTTCAATACCATAGTTGATATTTTGGTGTAATGGATTGCTGATTATCTATCTCATATAAGGATATTTTTGAACTATGGTAGAGATGGATCATCAGACTTCTGAAGCGCTATCTGGCATATCTTTTATTTAAAGAGAAAAAATGCTAAGAATCCAAAAAATAATATAATATTAATAAAGAGCAGACAAAATTAGGATTTGAATGGAATATGCTGCAGACAAAATTAGGATTAGAAGTTTTCAATAAACTTCTAGCATTTGCTAATTTAAAGTATGTGTCCTGTATGAGCAGATGAAATATGCTGCAGATGATTCCACAACATTTTGGGCAATAGGACCAGATTCCAGTGTGATAGCCAAGCATGCTGACTTTTGTGGAAAAGAAGTTGAAATGGTTATTCCATTTGAAGGGGCCTATTGTGGAGAGGTAAAATCCTTGTCTTTCTCTATGTGTGCTTGTATGTATTTTTTTTTTTTTTTTTAAAAAAAGCAGACAAATTATTAAGCATCGAGTAAAACAGATGGCTTCAGAGCATGGATAAAGATAGAAAACAGAATTCATTTTGATGGGAGAGAATGTGATGATTTTTGGAACGATGAAAAGTTCTCTTAACTTATTTTAAAGCACTTTAGAGGAAGTAATAATTAGCAATTCTTCAAAAACGTTTTAATCACATACAAGTCCAGCCGATGATCATCTATATGTTTTTATATTTATTGTTGTTTCTATGTATTCAATCAGGCTGGTAACTGGCGTTATCCTTAGTTTTTGCTCCTTGTGTGGCCATTGTTATCACCATCCTCCCCTTTTTCCCCAGTTTCGATAGGTATGGCAACAATATCACCGATCAATGAAAACGTTTTCGTTTCCTATAAAAGAAAACTTTCTCATCACTTCACACGGTACTTCCAAAAGTCAACCTGAACACACTATAGAAAAAGAAAGTACTTTACATAGGAAAGGGAGAATTGTTTTTGTACCCATTCATATGTTTTGATTTGATTTGATGATTTTTACTTCCCTACTCCTCTTTACTTGGTTGCAATCTTTAGCAGCTGATTCTCTCATGCTGATACACTATTGTAATGCATGTTGTTGCAGCTGTCTGTGAGGCTTGTTTTAAAGGAATGGATGTTTTCGGATGGTTCGCATAGTTCTAACAGGTATCATGTTAGTCCACAACAATCGCTCAATGGACCATCAAGCATTCTTTCTAGCACTGGAAGAAAAATTAACATTACAGTTATGGAAGGAAAGGATCTACCCACCAAAGACAAAAATGGAAAGTGTGATACATATGTCAAATTGCAGTATGGAAAGGTATACTTTCCTTTTAATTTTTCAAATATTTTGATAGTGATACTCAATATTAATACTGGTTATGATCCCTTTTGATGGTTCTTTCTCAAAATGTCAGGCCCTACAGCGAACAAAAACTGCTCGCACCTTCAATCCAATATGGAATCAGAAGTTTGAATTTGATGAGATAGCTGGTGGTGAATATCTCAAGTTAAAATTTCTTACCGAAGATATTTTCGGCAACGATAACACTGGCAGTGCGAGGGTAAATCTGGAAGGATTAGTAGAAGGGTCAGTTAGAGATGTATGGATTCCTCTTGAAAAGGTGAATTCTGGAGAATTAAGGCTTCAAATAGAAGCCGTCAGACTGGATGACAATGAAGGATCAAAGGTATGAGCCTGTAATGTAACATTGGTAAAGTATGTTTCAAAAGGTTAGAAAAAAGACCTGTAATAAATGACAAAAGAGATGGGAAATTAGCCTATTCCAAATCTACTATCTTTATTCATGAATTTTAGCAGTAAGCCATAAAGTGTAACAAGCCCATGCCTATATCATATGATCCTTTAAAACTCCAGATTTTTTAATTCTACATTCCTTCATTTTTCCAGGGCTCAAGCTTGGGTCCAACAAATGGTTGGATTGAACTTGTTCTAATTGAAGCAAGAGACCTTGTTGCTGCTGATATCAGAGGGACAAGTGATCCTTATGTGAGAGTCCACTATGGAAAGTTGAAGAAAAGAACTAAGGTTTCATACATTCTTACTCATCAAACTCTAATCTTTCAAGTTCCAATGTCATGAGCATATTAAAGATCTTTCTTTTTCTGGCTTTTATCAACCATAAGATTCTTTACGAAAATTGTTTTTTTTTTTTAAACGTTATATCAAATTAGTTTCTTATAGATTAATTTGTTGTGAAATTAAGTATCATTCCCTTTCAGGTTATGTACAAAACTCTAAGTCCCCAGTGGAATCAAGTTTTGGAGTTTCCTGACAATGGCAGTCCTTTGCTGTTACATGTCAAAGACCACAATGCTCTACTCCCCACATCAAGTATAGGTGATTGTACTGTGGAATATCAAGGGCTAACTCCAAACCAGATGTTTGACAAATGGATACCACTTCAGGGGGTCAAAAGGGGAGAGATACATATCCAAATCACCAAGAGAGTTCCAGAACTAGACAAGAGATCTAGTTTGGATTCAGTAGCCAGTCTGGATTCTGAAACTCCCTTGAACAAAGCACAACAAATTTCCAGTCAGGTCAGTTGCACTAAAAAAAATTCTATTTTGAGTAGATCTTAAGTTTATGTTTATAGTCCAAATTAACCATCATGGAGTGGCTCAATTGGTCAAAGAGGGTATTGGGTGCATAAGGTGATGGGTTCAATCTATGGTGGCCACCTACCTAGGAATTAATTTCCTACGGGTTTCCTTGACATCTAAATGTTGTAGGGTCAGACGGTATGTCCCGTTACATTAGTTGAAGTGTGCGAAAGCTGGTCCGGACAGTCACGGATATAAAAAAAAAATGTTTACAGTCCAAATTTGTTGACATATTTGGTACAACGGCTGAGTAGCTTCAAATATATTATTTTTCTTTGAAAAACTTGCAGATGAAACAAATGATGAATAAGTTACAAGGTTTAATTGAAGACAGCAATCTTGAAGGACTTGCAACAGCTATGAGTGAGCTGGAAAGTCTAGAGGATACACAAGAAGAGTATATGGTACAGCTTGAAACTGAACAAATCCTTCTAATAAACAAAATTAAGGAACTTGGCCAGGAGTTTCTCAACTCATCCCCTTCCTTAAGCAGAAGATCATCTGGATATTAAACAGATCCATCAGATTTCTCATTTCTTTGCCAGTTTGCAGTACAAATCATGACTTATTGGCAAGCATTTTGAGATTCTGATGCAAGTGTACATGTTCTTAAGAAGAGTCGGTCAATGTGTATGGATGGACTCTTCGTGTTCATTTTCGCATAGGAATTTTTATTTGTTCTGAACAATTGGAAAGAATTGGCCTCATTTGTTGTAGTTGTAGACTTCCTGCAGTAACTGTTAAGCTAACAGCAAAAGGATTGTAGATGGGGACCTCTGGTTTGTTGAGTACAATCATATGATGAAAAGAAAATGGTGCCCAAAGTGTTGGGTTAAAACACATTTCCAGTCTCTGTATTTTGACACTTGACAGTAAATATAGTTTACAGTACTACAAATTCTTCTCAAATCAAAGCAAACTATATTTAGTTCAGTTATAAAGTCTGTATATTCTATTAACACATACTACTTTCGATGTGCTAAGTTACTTCTTTATTCTCACATAACAATTATTTATTCTATTATTCTCGCATAACAATCATTTCATTCTATTCGTTTTGGCTGTAATGTAATTGGTGAAAAATTAATTCTTAATTAGGTCACATTTTTTATTATTATTATTATTATTATTATTATTATTATTATTATTATTATTATTATTATTATATATATATATTTTAATAATCGTGAATACCTTGGCCAACTTATGCAACTAATTTCACAAAATAATCTTACTACTTAAATGACTAGCACTCTCCTAGAGGTGACAAAGTGACTGAGCTCCTTAGTAGGTCTCAAGTTTAAGACGGTTATGAGAATTAATTTTTCAAGCGACCTCCAATTTTCCTTTCGGTTCTACAATATATCTTGATTGCACAATCTAAAAACAGGCCAGTAATGGATCCAGGTCGAGAGGAGCAAAACTCTAAGTTTTCAGATCATCAAAAAAAAAAAAACTTAGATAACCAGCATGAGTCGAACACATTCCCTCCCTTCACTATATGATTTTCAAAACCCTTATTTGATTTTGACCACTTCCTATGATGGATTTCACCCAAATATATATATATACAAGATAACAAAAAACAGCAAACTCGACAGCAAGCAAATACTCAGACGAATGGGCAAAATAAGCCAATATTAGAATTGTATTATGATAAATCTAGATGTCAATAGTGAAGTTGTATTAAGACAATAGTAAAAAACTTCCTCTGGCAGCCTACAAGCCATTTTGAGCATGTCCAATGATGCAAGAGTTAACATAGGGAGAGGGCAAAGAGTAAAATCAAGATAAGCCTGTCTCCATTCCAGAGCATTGCTCATTGGCGCAGCATCTTCTGTAGCTGAAACACTTGATTCCTTTGCTCTGGAGGCAACAGATTAATTTGTTCTGGTGTGAGACTCATGACTTGTTGAAGTAGCATCTTCTCCATGTCCTGACTCAACTGAACCACAATCCGGGACGGGGCAAAGAATCAATCACAAAATATGGAGATTAGATATTGCCATTCTAAACAGAAGGTAAAGAGTCATTACCGGTGGTGCAGGACGAGGCGGATTTCCGGGGCCCATCTGACCAGGGACTGATGGTAATGGTGGTGGTCCTGAGAGTTGCTGTGGAATTGTTGGGTTCTCTGGAGGGCCAGGCATCCAAGGCCCTCTGTCCGCAGGCTTTGAAGGTCCAACTTGATTCATGAATTCTGTACCTTTAGAACCTCCACCCTGAGAGAAATGCGCATCAAGCGAAATATTAACCAGCTAAGCCTTGTTCTTTGATAAATTTTAAAAAATACTTGTTATTTTTGCTCAAGACATGCTTGTATTGTACAAGCCCCATCTTTTATGATGACTTAAGAATTTATTTTTGGTGACCGAGAAATGGAAGTGACCCAACAATCATTAGGCTTCATACATGAGAGCACCCGTCTCAAGACCCAAATCTAAAAGACAACCAGAGATTTTATAACTAAACTCACTACCTAGTACCTAAGACCTATAAGAGAGCATGTCATAGAAACTTTAAGCCTCTACCAATGAGGCCGTCCCATGGGACGATAACTCGAAATCATAATTCACAAAAGCAAGTATAATGCAATACATCAAATAATTAGGGTCTTATTTGATAACCATTTAATTTTTTTTTCTTTAAGTTTATGGAAACTGGGCTTGTTTTCTCATCAATTCTCTGCTATGAGTTTCATCTTTCTAAACAAATTATTTGAATTTTTAGCCACTCTTATCCTACGTGTTTCATGTCAACCAAATGTAGTAGGATCGAGCAACTGACTTGGAGATTAGTGAGGAGTGCATAGATTTCCAAATTTGGCTTGATCTTTAAAACACGAGATAAAAAGAAGATAACAAAATAAGGAAACTCATACGTGGAAGTAGTATTTTTAAGTTTAATTTTCAAAAATAAAAAAACTTGGTTATATAATGGGCCTTATCTATTTATTATTTTTTGATAACCGGGAGTCGCGACTTCGCTCCACTACATACTCGGGGGCACCCGCATCCGTCCCAAGGCATGGACCCGGGAGACAAGAAGAAAGTTTCCAATTAAAGTCACTTAAGTTTCAAATTTGGGAACCTTCAAGGGAGCATACCTTAGAGACCTCAAGCCTCTACCAATGATGCCACCCTTGGGACTAAAGAGATACATGAAAATACCCCTTATATGAACTCGCACTTTTACTGCTAGCTATAATTATCAGATGAAAATTGAAAAAGAAAAAAAGTTGAATAGAAGTCCATCAAACAAAGTCTACTCTACTTATATTTAACCTCAAACAGAGTTACATAAAAAACCTAAAACTGAGCAGCATAGTCAAGGACTCACGATATGCACACAGCATGGGCCATGATTAAAAAGTAAGCTAAAATTGCAGTTTAATAGTGTACTGGGTCAAGAAGTAAAGAAAATACACCTCACAGCCAATAAAAGAAAGAGCCTATGCTCCAGTCATGCCTCAGCCTCAACAGCCTCATAAGAATTTAATCGACCTAATATATGCAGGACAAACAAATTATAATCCAATAAGTAAAGAAGAGGTACCTGATACATTGATTGAGGAGGTGGCTGATTAGGAAGTCCAGACTGTCCAGGGGGAAATGAGTTTCCTAGGCCAGGAGGTAGTTTGTTACCTGACTAGAACATTAAAAAAAAAAGACTAGAGAGGTTGAGACTTGAGAGATCATTTTAACCTGGAGATTTGTGTGTTGTATCCAAAGAACGATTGCAACTAGAAAACTAAAATCCGACTTACATGAAACATGGGTTGTGAAACATGCTGAGGGATGCCAGCAGGTTGATAATTCATATTGTGCCCGATTTGAGGGGGGTAGTGCTGATGGAAATTTGGAGCATGGGGTGGTCTGGAATGTGGAGGCAATGGTGCCTGTAGTGGCATGTGGGGAATTTTAGCTGTTTGCAATGGTGGCTGCAGCTGCATGGAAGCAGTTGAAATGGAGGGTTGATGATGTAAAGGTGGCTGAGCAGTAGATGGAAGTATTGGAGATACACTTGGAATTTGAGAGGGCTGTGGGACAGAAACAGGATTTGCTTGGGGCATCTCAAATCCCTTGGAATGCTGCGGCGTCTGCTGGGGAATCAAAGGTGCTGACTGAGGCTGAATGTTCACGGTAGGAAGAGTAGTTGATGAGATAGGCATTGATTGTTGGTTATGATATTGTTTTCTAGGAGCGGCCAATGGTGGTGCACTTGTCTGCTCTTGCATACTTATCTGACCTGCTGGAGTTTGAGTAGGCTGAATATTTGATTGTTGAGCTGTGTGTGTTGAGGGCTGAGAATGTTGTGGGGCTGAAGGCTGGACGCTTGGAATCTAGACAGAAGAATAATTTAGGTTTATACTTTTAAGCTCAGAAAAATGCAGGATAAAGAAAGAAAAAAAAGAGAGAAATAACAACGACGTGCTACCTGAGGAGGACGTACCATCCCAAGCATAATCTGCGCCTGATAGATACAACGATGGAATGCAAATGAGAAATTAAATTAAAGGTAACGCCTCTAAATGTGCAGATCAACTAGTGAAAATGGTTCGCAATTATTAATAACTATATAACTCAAAGTACCCTAGAGCATTTTTTTTATATACGTAACCGTACTACAGTTGGTTGTTAAGGCCGGTAGCCACCATGGATTACCTATATAACCTCTAACTCTAAGCACTTTATGATTCATAAAACCCTCGTTTGCCAACTAAGTTAACCCATGATGGTTCCCTAGAGCATAAATTACTGTTATAGATTACATTTGTACTGAACAATCAAATGCCTGATATATCAAGTGATCAAACTTGGCGCTTCTAGTAGGCCACACAAACATTTGACAGTTAACCCTGTCTCCGAGGCACTACCCATTAGGTTAACTTTATTACATTAAAAACCTTTTTTTGTAGGTCATCTCTTGGTTGGTTGGGAATTGTGAAAATAATTAAGAGGAATAATTTCTGTGTATTATTCATTTAGAGGAGGGTTTCTTAAATAGAGAAATCCCC
>JBBMEF010004275.1:0-26004 GCA_037832685.1 Sicyos baderoa | reverse complement strand
CCAAAAGCATGGACCTACTCCAGGTCGTATAGTTATCATCGGTGAGAAGTTCAGAGACAAGAACCAAATTCGAAGTGTCGCTGTGATGAAGAATATAGGGATTTTGAAGGTCATCCGTCGTCGGAGTAACAGACGGGGAAGAAGCTGGCGGAAAAAAAATCGGCGGCGGTGGATTTTGTGGAAAAGACGATGAAGGAGGCAGCGGAGAGGGAGCCGATGGAGGAGAACCAGAGATCTGTGAAGCTTCCGCCATGGAAAGTATCAAAGACGATGAAAGAGAAGAAAAGAAATGAGAAAGATAGCACACGCGAATAAGGAGAAACGACGTGGAAAAGTCTCAATCTTTGTGAAGTAGCTTTTTTTTTTTGAAAAATGAAAAATTGGAGCTTCGTTCGGCTCTATACCCAGGACACCACTCGTCCGTTCCTAGACTGTGGCACCGAGATACTACGAAGGATATTCTAATTTAAGTGTTTTCCAACGGGATTGAACTAGAAATTTCTGAATTGAAGTAGCTAAATGTTGATAAATTATCCTCAACAACCTTTCAATGTTTTTATTTTCGAACCTAAATTCAACTTCTTCAACTTATGCAATTTGTTCACTACATTTAATGATCAAGAGATTTTAAGTTTAAATTTCTTCCCTTTCAATTATTTAATTTTAAAAAAACTTATGCAACTTTCTTTCCAAACTCTTGGTCATCATTCACATTAACAAGTGGGTTTTTGATCAACCATTTTAACCTCCCCACTCTAAAACCCATTTCTTGTTTTCCACTTTCATTTTCCTTTATATTTAAACTGAAAACTTTTGAGTGGGTAGTCCATTTTCTACAAATACTGTGAATATATTTTAAATCCAATTCAGATATAGTATTCTTAAAATTATTTTGATCACTACTTATTGACTTTAATGATAATAATCCATTTATTTTTTTTATTTTTTGCAATTATAATTCATTTACAGTTGTTTTTTGTAATATTTTTTTTCCTCAAATATATTAGAGTAAACATGCACTCGTTGATAATGATATGCCATTTTTAAAATTTGATAAAGAGGAGTTGACTTCATCACCGGCAATTGACATGGTGATAAGAATCAAGATCGATTTTTATTCTAAAATAAGAAATTAATTTTATAAATAAAAATAAAAATTAATGGATCCATCATCTTTGGATACTAACTTAAAGCATCAAAGTTGACTTTTTTTTAAAGGATGATTATAAAATAATGAAGTGAAATGCACTAAATTAAAAAAAAAAAAAAATAATAAATAAAAAAAAAATATTGGTATGTTAGACTCAAAGCCAACCAAAAGTATTGCTTAATTCGCCAAGATTATCTTTGACCAAAAAAACTAGAGTTTAAATTTTTAGCAAAGAGTAAAAACTGAATCGGTCCTTCGTTAATATTTCTTTAAGATCTCTTTCATATATGTATCCGCTGCATCAAATGCATTGAACATATAAAAAAATCATAGATTTTTAAGGGTAAAAAATATGCATAAAACCAACAGGCTAAAAAGGCAAATTAGAAATTCATTGATATAAAAAAATACCTCAAATACTCTAACCATGACTAGATTAAGAGCTTCATCCTTTTTTTTTTCTTGTGTCGAAAATTTGTTTTATAAGAAATTAATTTTTAGATAATAACTTTAAAAAAAAAATGAAATTTATAGATTGAACTCATAACTTCTTAAATATTCAAGATCCTCTTTGAATCTAAACCATCCCATAATCCATAATTTAACTTTCTTTTTTTAGAATAAGAAATCTTTTATTAATTTATGAAATTAAGAATTTATGAAATTAAGAGATAAAATTCAAATAGTTTGATGGTAATTACGAGAATGATCTCCAGTTTGAGATGAAAAATAAATAAATGGTAAATATCAAGGGATATGCGCTTGCAACAAAAGAAAACATTAGAAATAATAATTTGAAAGAGAATCAAAATTAAAGGAAACATTTTTGAAGATCCTGTTGTTTCTTTTGAACCATAAATTCGAAAAAATAGATGATACCACAGCCAACCTTATAATGTTGTTAAGCAAAAGGGCAGTGTATAAACAAATGATTTGGAATCAGTGGGTCATTTGTTTCCAAATTTGGAATCAGATTCCAAATCTGAGTAACACAAGTTGCACTAAGAGGGAAAAAGAGTCATATAATAACCCATAATGTAACTTTCATTTCTAGCTTAATTCTATGATCTAAGATGGCCTTTCCCTTCTGGTTTCCCCAGTTTTGTCTACAGCTAATTTTCCACTCCTAAAAGGTAGAATTTTAAAGGCAGGAGCACGACGAAGATGACAGTCGAGCGAAGCTTTGCGCATTGCAGCGACAAATTTTCGGGCTACTAGTATCAAAATCATCAACACAAAAAGTTCAAACTGAAACCTGATAGGACTACTAGTATCAAATGCATCAATACAAAAGGTTCAAACTGAAAAATGATAAACAATGGTGGTAAATATAAATGAATTATATTAAAGTTATAGTTAAATAGTTTGTTTCATAGGGCTGCTTGTGAGCAAACTTACCAAAAAGTGCCTCACACAATCAGACAGAGCATTGAAGCAACAGAAGATTATTGCACTAAGTTTGCGGCCATTATTTTCTTCAATGAATTTCGTCCCTTTTACCGTCTATTTATCTTCTTTCATCGAGAATCATCTTCATCGCTACCACTCCAGTAATTGTGTCTCTGAGGTCTCGATGTCCCCGATTCGTCTTCATTGTCGGAATCCCATGATGCTTTTCTTGAATCATTATGTTTTGATACAATGTTGTAACTATTCTTCGATTTGCCCATTCTATTCTGCTTTTGTTTAGTGCCTGAGCGTTCATATCTATCGTAAGCTTTATCGGATTCATCAATGCTACTGTCATAATCATTCACCCTATTGTTCTTATCTCTCTTGGCGTGATGCAAATCATCTTCATTGCTCCTGTAATCACAATTTGCGGAGTTTAAAACATTCATGTCATCTTCTTCCTCATCTTCTGATTCTGATTGCCACATAGCACTTTCAAGATCACTAAGCATATTTTCAGGCTCAGAAGCTTCTGAATCCATCCTTTTTCTAACAAAGGGTTCGACATTTCTCTTAAAACTTTTATTTTTGGCCAAATCATGCCTCCCTCCAGCTCCTCGAGTTGCCTTGACAATCCCATGAGCTCCACCAGTATCGCTACCATCATCAGAATCCTCCTCATTCTCATGATCATCGTCTTCCTCTTCACTATCGTATACTCTTTGCTTACTATCTCTCTGTCTCCAAACTCTTGGCTTTTCCACCTCGTTGTCAGAACCGTTATTTGTATGCATATCAGCATTCCTGAATCTCCCACCATATTCTTCTCTATTCCTATACCTAATTTGGCTAAGCTCTTCTTTCTCTGCAGCTTCCTCAGCAACCCAATCTCGATCAGCTGCATCCTCTATCTCAGCTATGAATCGGTCTAACTCTTCCTGCTCACTGTCACTGTCACTATTAGATTCCGCTTCTTCCATGTTACGGTTGGTCTCTCTCACTGTTGGCTTATCACCGTAGAAGACATACGGTGTACCATCTTTTTTGTCAATTGCGTTAAAAAATGTTGAAGCTACTTTCTGGATGCTGGCCATAGCAACTGGATCCTCTGGGTTTACACCCTTCCGTCTGAGCTCTTGTTCTATCTTCTTTATGTTTAGCTTCTGAGAATCGAGAGCTTGTTCAAATCTGGCCTTGAATAATGCCTACATAGAACAACAAACAACTGTTATTCTACTGTTTTCTTGCCTTCCTTTTTCCTACCATATTAATTATGATTTTATCCACCCAACTAAACCATAGATCAAAATCGCCCTTGTTTATGAAAAGTAGATGTTCATCCCTTTTTCTTACGTTTTCCTCTCCTATGGATTAATCGGGCCTAGGTCAAAGAGGGCACTGGAAATCTAAGATGTTATGAGTTCAATCCATTGTGGCAGCTTACTTAAAATTTAATTTTCTTAACAAACTCAGACAATCTGTCCTATGAGAATAGTTAACTGATCCAAACACACACAAATATCTAAAGAGGAAAAAAAGAGAGAGAGAGAGAGATATGGGAAACACGAGTAACCAAGAAGCCTAGAAATTATATGTAACAAAGAAGACGAGAGAGAGAGAAAGTGAAATCAAGGATCATCCAAAAGAATCCAAGTAATGTTTTTGAAAAGACAGAAGAAAAGAGTAAGAAAAAGAAAAAGAAAAAGAAACAGAAAGATGGTATCTTATACTCATGGCATTTAATCTACCAAATCACCTTTTATTTTCTTTGACAGCCTATTACTCACAAATTGCGTACATAACATCATTTAATGGCTCTACCTTTACATCATTTATACAAAAATGAAAAAACAAAAAAAAAGTACTTATTTCAGAGAACAATGCAAGAAAACTGAGAGAACAAACAACAAACAATGTGATTCAGCATGCGCACCTTTCTCTTAGTAAGGGTGTTGATTGGTATCAAATTTTTAGGTTGACGATAGTTTCTTCCACGAAACATGATGATTGTTTTCACGTTATGTATATTGACCACGATTCCACCGCTGAGTCTTGCAAGCATGGTTGCCATTTCCTTGATTTTTTCTTTGGGGAAGTTATCACAACACACCTGCACAGTTTCATGAAACTTCCAGTGGAGATGCATATTCTGGACCACTCCTCCAAACACTCCACGAACACCAACTGGAACGTAATTTTTATTTTTAAAGCCTATTTTTTTAAACGCTTGAAGCTGTTCGGGGGTCAAGAGCTCTGGGTCGTGACGTGGGGGTGGCAATTCTGGTAGCTCATACTTCTTGAGTTGTTGTAAAAGTAATGCAACTTTCTTCTTGGCCTGGGAAAGACATGTGGCAAAGATAACATTAAAATTCGATCCAAGGGATTCAAATTTCCCAGAAAGGACTGTATAATTCATAAGTAATTTTCTTCAATAAACATATGCATATAGATTATAGTTCCGTCCTGCGGCTACAACAAAAATAAATTTACTATGCTAATCATCCAACACTTCGATTTAAAAAAAACATATGTAGAAAAATCTCTATGTCAACAAAATATGGATTAAAACTTCTAAATAGCATACTCTTTTGAGGTTGTAAAGGAACCGTTCTTCCTCTGTCATAAGCTTTTTCTTTATCTTCTTAGCTCTTCGAATCTCCCTTAAGGTTTTACCAGACTCCTTCCTCATTCTTCTCTCCACCTTACTACGCATACTCCTTCCCTTCGATGTCGACATACAACGATACAACCCATTGAAAGGAACAACAACCTTAGATGTAGAAGGCAATATATATTCACCACGAATGCTTCTATGGGCCACATTGCATGAAACAGCCTCTGAATGAAAATCTGTTAATGGTATGACATTGCTGTACACACAAATAAAATAAGAAAAAAAAACTATCTGATCAGAATCTTTGTTCATAGTTCATACTCACAGAAAAAAGTGAATTCTACTACTAAATGCTTCGGATACAGGTTAAAAGCATCATAATTTATTTTATTTTTTGAAACCGGGGAATTGGGGCTTCGATCCACTATACCAAGGGTAGCCAGGCATCGGGAGACATCAAAGGAATGGAGACACAGGAGATGTCAAAAAATTAATGTCACAAGTGAGTTTCAAACATGAGACCATAAGGGGAGCACAACTTCAAAACCCAAGCCTTCAACCACTTGTGTCACCCCTTAGGGACGTTAAAAGTATCATGAATAACTAAGAGGGAATCGGTTCAATCGTGTTAGCCAACTATCTAGGAAGTAATTTCTTAATATGCAAATGTTGCAGGGTTAGTAAATATGTCCCGTGGGAATAGTATAGTCGAGGTGCACGTAAACAGAAGCCCAGACACTCACGAGTCACGAATTAAAAAAAAAAAAAAAACATAGAAACAATACTCACAGTAATAAAAGTATGCATTCAATTGGTTGCTAGGTACATGAGAACAGCAGTAGAAATGTAGTTAGATGATGTAATGTAATTCCTAAGCAGACTCAACTAAGAACATGCATCACATCTAAAATCATAATTTTCTTACAGAAAAAACCAAAACCTTCGCTCAGCACTGCCTAAACCCTAAACCCTAAACTATAAGGAGAAATCGAGTCCATTGAAAGCTGTATAAACTTTGAATGAAATTCAGTGGAGTTCTCAAAGAAAAACACAAAATCAAAAGATTTGAAGCTAGAACATGGAAACAAGAACCAAATTCAGTTCACTCAGAAACCAAATGCAATCGAGAGAGAAAGAGAGAAGATACTTGTAGCGATTGGAAAGGAGGAGAGTGGAAACCCTAGTGAAACAGAGTCTTCGCGTAGCAGCGAACATCGATGAATGGAAGAGATGAAGATCAATCGCTCATCGCCATTAGTAAACGCCGCCGATCCAACACAGGGTTTTGCGTTGCCGCCTGCAGGGTTTAGCGTTCTTTCAGATTATGACCATTATTTTCCTTTTCTTTTCTTTTTCAGTACAGTTCTCTAAGTACATATTTACTTTTTAATTTAAGAAATTGGTTATGTATATCAAACTCTTTATTAAAATTATAACACATTCCTATAAAATTCGTTTATATCAAAATTTAGACTGATTTAACTCAATCGAACTCAATCATTAACTAGTGAATGAACTCAATCAGTTTGTCAAGTGATTGAGCTCAACTGATTGAGTTCAATCACTAATTATTGATTGAGTTCAATTGAGTTTAATCACTCATAATTTTGGTATATATGCAATTATTTTTAGTTTTGTGCTATAGATACAATTTTTTAGCCAATTTTTGTTATACATCAAAAATTCTCTTTTATTTATGTTTATTATTAATTAAAAAATAGAAGTAGAGATGGATTTTTTTTTTTTTTTAAACCGGGTAACTACGCTCACCTTGAGGAGAGTAGATCATAAAATTCAAATTTTCAACCATTATGCCATCTAGAATCAATTCAAGGTATACATAAATATTGTTTATTTATTATTATTATTATTTTGTTAAAACACCCATTTTTTTAATACAAATTAAGAGGATGGAATCACAAAGAAGATATTATGAAACAATGAAACTGATACATGACCAATTTTTTCTATATACACTATTTCCTCTCTAGGTTTGTTTCATTTAGTAATTTTCAATTTTTTTTTTTAACTAGATGTCTATTTTTCTATATCTTAAACTCTTAAATTAATTTAATCTCAAAATTTATGAATTAAAAAAAATAATTTACTTGCCCCCTCTCACAATATATGATCATAAAAAAAACGTCCGAAACAATAAAAGAAATCTCTACTTCAAAAAAAATTGTTCTAATTTCAAATATCTGTAACACTATTTTCAAATTGTTTCTCTATTCAACTCGATTAAGCAACTTAGATACTTATCGAATCTAATTAGTCCATTAACAAAGAGAAATTTCGTAATGAACATGAGTTCATTTCCTTGAACTACCCAAACCTAATTTGTGAAACAAACACATTCAATAAACAAAGAATAAGACGAAAAGAGAAAGAAGAGAAATAGCTCAACCGGTATAAGTGTGTGGTTGAAAAAAGAAGAAAAAGAAATATAGACCAAATAGCATACAACTACATATCTTACACAAAAGTTAGCCAAAAGATGAATCACTTGCATCCATCTTCACAAAATGCATCACCACCACTACAAGTTCATAAATCAGTTACCATAGAGAATATTTATATACCATACCAAATAGTTATCCATGGCACTCAAGAATAAGTAACCTTCAAGCGCCTTCATGGTGCAATCCAACACATTAACACAAAATTTGAGCAAAAACCAGCTTCTTCATGTCATCCGTCGAAATTGATGGTTGTAAGATGTTACGTGTCGTGCATGTTTCGAAGTTTAATCGACTCGTAAGGGGCAAAAATGCATGGCATTCCCCATACAAATGAAATCCAAATGACTGCAAAAAGTTTTGCGACGAAATATGGTGAATTCGAGGAAGATTTGGGCAGAAAAACCAGATTGAAACATGCCATTTTCATGACATATTGCTTCAACATTCACTTCATATCCTGTCGAGCCAGTCGAAAATGCTCTCTTGAGAACCAAACTGAAGGTCCTGCAAGCAATAATCAGAGTCAGCACTTACGGAACAAGGAAAGCATTAGAAACTTGGGAAAATGAGAGGTTAACTTACATAGAAATCAGGTGGAGTGTCTAATTCAAGGTTCTGAAGGTCTGCAATTCCACATGGAATGTCGCCATTCGCAATCTCGTGGCAAGCATTGCTACCGAAGAGAGGGAAAGACATTTGATTTTGTTGGCTATTACTTGTAAGAGCACTAGAATCCAGGACCTCATTACACAATAAGTTGTCTTCCAAGTACTGTAGTTCAACATCATCAATACCCTGAGATTCTCCAGCCAACCATGCCGGGTATTCCACATCGTTCTCCAATGAAATATTAGGATAAGAAACACGAGATGCTTCCGGAGTCAACTCTTCTTCCTAATCAACAACACATACTGAAGTGAGAATTTTACGGATGAAAACACTTTAGGGTCAAGGCAAGAATGCAATGGCAATGACATAATGTTTTCACCATGGGAAAGGCAGATATGAGATAAGTACAGAAACAGAACTCTACTTATTTACACAACAGAATAGAAAATTAACTAACTTAAAGAAAGAAGCTACCTTTGCAAATGACTGAGGCAGACCATTGTCAGCGACATCATTGGAGACAAATGATTTTCCTTGTCGAGGCGGAATTGGAGGATTCGACTTGGGAGTTCTAGGACTAGTTTGATGGAGCATAGCATCAAAACCCTCAATGAGCATATTATCATTGCTCTTACTACATTGCTTTGGTTGCTGATAAGAAATCTTTGACAAAACGTATTCCCCTTCCTTCTCATCTTCTTCGGTTCCCAAATGATATTGATGTATCACCCAGCTAGACTTCCCGGGCTTCGAGCTTCCCTTTGAACTTCTGTACAAAGAGAAGATCTTCTTCCATCCCTTATGAACACCATTTTCTAGCATAGCTTTGGTCTTACCTGTCTTGTGCCAGCGGAAATGTTCCATGCTCGAGCTATCTTCACTTTCAATCTTACGGCGCTTCCTCTGACCCTTGGCATATGCATTGCTTGTTTTGTGAAAGAAATGAACATCATTTCCATCTTTACTAACACCTGAATTATTAAAAATGATAATATTATGAATAAAAAACAATGTTTTATAACTCAATTTACTTAATTCAAACTTTGCTCAGCTATATTTTAATTTAGTTCAACAATTTGGGCAGGGTTTGAACCCAACCCCTTTATATCATGGACACATTTATGTTGTCAAGCTATTACTCTTGTTAGCAAGCTACGCTTATCCCAGTTTATATATAGTTGAGTACGCTCGGTTATATATAAACTGGGATGGGATATAAACTACTAGTAAACTGAAAGACTGTTCTTAGCAATCAAAACATGTAATTCTTATGTAGAGCAATTTACTCTCTTCAATCTAAAGCCCATGAAAAAGATTAGTAATACTATCTCTCTTCATGACCATTACAAAAGGAGCCTCTTACCACTAATTGTGGTTCTTTGATAAATAAAAGCTATCAATGATTCTGCTTAAGACAAGGATTGCATTTTGTAGCTTATACCAGTATTAAACAGAAGATATTCATGAAAGCATAGGAAATGAAGGGGGAAGAAAAAAAAAACACACATGAATTCCTAACCTGGAAGATTTTCTGGATGAGTGTAGCAAATTCCTTGATCTGTTTCTAGTGTGGGAATGAATTCATCAATTAATACATGTGGCTTTAAGTTTCCAACGGCGCATTTCGCTGCCAAATGATCCATTATTTCTTCATCAGTTGGATCAAACTTAACACCAACAGGCAAACCAGGCCATTCAGAAGAAACCTGCAAGGAAAATGCAATCAAAACACATTCAACTAATGCTTCTATTCAATGCCTTACACATTCAAGGCACAACACAAAGCATGCAAGCTTTCACACCAAAATTTCGGTGAAAGAGAGTCGATAACTAAAATGCATATCAAAAGGTTCAAGTTTCTCATAAACTATAAAGGAACATTCAATCGAACTGTTGCTATAAATGGGTAATGAAAACACTGGATAGAGTTCAAACTTACATCTGTATTATCAATAATAAAGTGACAGTTAGGACATTCTCGTTTGGCATCGCAATCTTTAACTACTTGTGAAGAAGATTGACTGATGTTCCTGACTTTTCTTGCAATTGTTCGGCTATCAAGGATCCAAGACCTGTGAGAATGAGATGCAAAAAGTTAAAATGCAGTCACTAGATACCTAAAAACGACCCCTAATATACTGGATTGTAAAAGTAAGCAACCATAACGAGATCTAGAACCATTCATAAGGGTTCTCAAGCAGGAGTCCAGCATAACAAAAGAAGTTAATATAGCTGAAGAAATACAGCTTGGATATTATATATGTAACAAGAATTGTAAGGATTATTATCTTACAGAAGCATATTGTATATAAATCATAGGTGGCCACTGTGAATCATCTTACTTGATCACTGAACCATGAGGGTCAGACTAGCTTTTGTTTCTATCTTTTCTTGTTATTATCATGCTATCGTAATACTATATTATCTCGACATTTACTCGATGGATTCAAGTATTCTAAGGTCATTTACCCAATACAAATTACAAAAAAAAAAGACTATCTACCTAAGCCCCCATCCCAACGACTTGATGCAACAAAAACCGACGTCCCTTCCTTCCCAACTAGATAACAACCCTAGTTTCCTTTCTTACCGTTATGTGGGTCGGTCTTCTTAACCCCCGATTCTTAACAGTTTCTCCACAACCAAATTTAAAGGTGATTGTTTCATGATACTAGATGAGATTTTTGAAACAAGGTAACCACACCCGTCCCTAGGTCAGGCACTGGGAGACATCGAAGGAATAGAGACACGGGAGGTCTCTACAAATTGATGTCACAGGTGAGTATCGAACCTCGGTCTTCAACCACTATGCCACCCCTTGAGGACATAAGCTCGCACAAGACGGTGACACTCACGTAAATAAAGAAAAATGATGAATAAGATCAACAACTTCCGAAATTTTAATCAAAAGTGTTGATTGTTGAGAACAGGAGATTAGCCATATTTATTAACCTCAAAGAATATTTAGAAATGCCATAGTAGGGGCAGGGCATGTCCAGCTATGAGCAAGCATTCAAATGCCACCACCAAGCTCATAGCTAGAAAAGCATTTGTTTTGTGTTTCACTTTCAAGCTTGAACATCAATACCCTACTGCCCAACATTTACAAACCACAATCCTTTGTATCATCATCAGTGTTTTCCCCAAATTAGCTCATCATTAAAAAAAAAAAAAAAAAGAACCCTTAAACCCCAAGCACAAGACTAATATTCAAGATTAAACAAAAGGGCAGCTAAGCCTAACATCAACTTCACATTTAACAAAAAAAAGAAACAAAACCCATTATCAGAACACAAAAGCTCAATCGACCCAGAAACACAAACAACAAGAAAAACCAGAACAGAAAGCAAAACAGATAAACAGAAGCTAAAATATACATTTCAGTGATTTCACCATCTGGGGTTGCAAGAAATCGAAGAATGCTCAACAGAAAACAAATAAATTACACGAAAAAACGACTCGCCTCGCCATAATCGTCAAGAACAGAGCTCAAGAAGATGATCGGAAACAGAGGAATCGCATTTCATAAAGACCGTTCGGCCCGTTTGAGGTTCGGGTTTTAGTGATGGAGAAGAAGAAGAAGAAGAAGAAGAAGAAGAAGAAGAAGACGAGTGCATTCCCGAGTCCCAACTGCGGCCAATGTGAGCGGGAAAAACCGAGTGCCTGGCTCGGTGGAGGCTCGGGTGCCAGACTATAGGCTCGGATGAGAGTCGTTGAAGCATGTTTGTTAATGGCTGTGGGGCCCGATGTTGACGGAAGCTGGGACCGAGGCTGAGGAATGGGAGACGAAGCTGGGGTGTCTGGTGGAAAGATTGTAGCATCGAAAACCGAGTAAATGTAATACACCAAACTTGCGGCCCAAGCTTATCGGACTTGCTCCAATCTTTGGATACCATTTTTTTTTTTTTAATTAATTCAACCTTAACTTTTATTTTACATATTTCTTTTAAATTAATTCAACCTTAACTAATGACATTTTAGTTAATGGTCATAATTTTTCAAGTTGGTGTAACCTTACAAAAATGTGAACTTCACGAAAGTGAGTAAGCTTAACGTTAACCGTGCATAATAATAAAAAAAAGGAGAATTTGGGTATCATTATACATTTACAATAATTTGGATTGAGAGAATTTAAACCGATGACATATTGATTGTTAAGTATATATTATGGTGTTGAGCTATTACTCTCGTTGTCTGTCTTAAAAAAGAAAAAAAAAATTACTCTCGTTGTCGTAAATTTTATTCTTAAATGTAGGATAATCGCAGAAGTAGATTCGACATACTCGATCAATCCAAACTTTTTTTAAAAAAAAGAAGAAGAAAAGAGCAAAAAAAAAAAGAAAGTTTTGATTCGGCTCCAGGCCTTTAAGGCACCAAAAGTTCATAAAATAGAGTAAACTTATAATTTAACCAAAATTTAATTATAAAATTTTTTGATGTAATTTATTCCGATCTTAAATAGATTATTCTAAACTTTCATGGCACATACTAAGATTAATGAAAGAAAAAAAGAGAAAATTAATTGAAGAAAGTTCAAACTTTCTCCAAGTTGCTAGAAAAATTGAAGGATGAGTTAAGAACACTTTTTATTTATATATTTTTTTGTCATCGTCCAAATTTGAGCCATTTTATCAAGTATTGTAACATGCTTAAAATATTACGTAGGTTGGGAACTAAATAGAAAAGATTAAACTATTACTGTATATAGTATAAATCCGTTTATTCGAATACGTATTTCAATTGAGTCGTTGTAGTATAGTGGTAAGTATTCCCGCCTGTCACGCGGGTGACCCGGGTTCGATCCCCGGCAACGGCGATATTATTTTTAATTTTATCTTGTGGACTTAAAGTTAAACGACAGCGTTTAATGATAATATGAACACGTTAGTATTCTCTTTAAAAAGCTACGAAACGACATCCCAACGACGCGTTTTTCTTTTTTCTTTAGTTTTTTTTTTTTTGAAAATTATTTTATGTCTTTTAATAATAGTAAAAGTGAAACGACAACATTCTAAAAAACGACATACAAAGCAATGAAACGACATTTCAAGAACGGATTTTTTTTTTTTAGTCATATGGGAGAAAGAGAGATCGAACATGTTATGTTCGTATCGAATTGATTTGCAACCAAATAATAAAATGATTGCGTCACTGATTCATTTGGTAAGAACTGAATCTAAAAACTCGAACGAGCAAAAAAAGAAAAAGAAAATTAGAAATCCAACGACTCTATGGTTTGCGTCACTGATGCATTTGGTAAGAACTGAATCATCAACTCAAATACAAATTACTAATGGAATCTATCACAGTTTTTCTTTTCATGAATCTACAAATCTTGTTTTTTTCTCACCCAACTTATCTCTATGGTTTGCAAGGACCTCCGACTCTGATTCCATGGCGCGAAGTTTGTTTTCCTTTACCACAGAACGATCAGTAACAGTTGCCAGAGAAACAGGAGAAGAAACTGCTTGATTTCTCTTCCATCCCGCCATTCGGGACGTCCCCGGTGCGACGTCTCGAGGCTGCCATCAAAGAACTTGTTCCAGGAGACTCTGGTGGCAGCAAAGCATTCTCAGGCGGGTGCATTGTCAGTAGTGTAGCATACTCTGGTTGTAGGAGGGTGGATAGATATTTCAAGAGCATTTGTATGATTTGGCTGAAGTTAGGCCGAGCATTCGGATCCTCCGTCCAACAGGATGTTATGATCGGGGCCATATCCTCCGGGAGGTTCTCGGCATTTGGTCGTAAATTCTGTATCAACAATGTCCAAAGGACAAAAAAGTGATGGAGATTACAAGTATCAGTGTAATGGCTCTACACAATAGAAAGATAAAAAGACAAGACAACAATAAGAACATGTAATGTAACATAAATCCACTACAACCATATATTTTTTATTTTTAAACCAGAAAATCGGAGCTTCGTTCCACTATATCCAAGGTTAACCACGTGTGTCCCTAGGCTAGGCACCGGGAGATATCGAAGCAATGGTTTTGTAACTCCACAAAACCAAAATTCAAACACCCTAGGGAAGTTGATATGAGGCAACAGAAGGGATATATTTCCTTACGTTTTCAATTTTCTTCTTCTGAAGCCTTTTTTTCTTTTGATACAACAATATTAGGAGAGGGGGATTCGGAACCTGTAATCTCATGGTTACTGACCGTACAAGATGCCGGTAGAGCTATACTCTTGTTGGCATTCTTCTTCTCAACCCTAAAAGGGGATATCTAAGAAATGAAATCCAGAGTTAAGTTCCCCTCATTACCAACCGTACAACGGTTTCATTGTTTGGTTGTAAACCAGTTCAACACCAGCGTCACAGATTCGATCCCGATAATTGGTATTTATCCCCCTTCTCCCGACATATACTAAAAAAAAAAAAACTGTACAACGGTCATACTTGAGACAAATTATTGTTCGACAGTACAATAGATTTTCTTTTTTTAGTTTAATGACATTTAGAGTAAGAAGATTTGAACTCCTCGTGATCAAGAGTACATGTCAATTATTGTTTGACTCGACAGTCAAATATTTTACTCAATATATTTCAATGATAGTACACGAATGTCACCTTAAAAGCAGCGGCGTATGCAGCTTGTAGATTCGACATGCCTTCAAAAGGCAACTTATTTTGAACTATCTCCCAGAATACTATTCCAAAGCTGTAAACATCCACCTTGTGATTGTAATGCTTCTTATCTCCATTTCTTAAAGTCACTGTGCTGTAAAGCTACCACCAAGTGTACAAGGTGATGCAGACAACTACCACAAAGAAGCTTCATTGACATACAAAATAATAAATTAAAACAAGATTTTACCTCTGGAGCCATCCATCTGTAAGTCCCAGTTTCTGCTGTCATCATCTCTGTTACCGACTCTTCTCTAGCCAAACCGAAGTCTGCAAGCTTCACAGTTTTGTGGTCTCTGGTCAAGATCAAATTCTCTGAAAATCGAAAACAAGATCATTATAATTAGAACAATCGATCCTCCTAAGAAATAGCTTTCAAATCTTATGCTCCTCATAGAAAAAGAACAATATTGTTATCAAATGTTGTACAATCATCTTGACATGTTTACGTTGAGAATCTCACGTGGATAAGGTGAGGATATCTCTTAATGTTTATAAGGTAGGTGGACTACTCCTCTTATCACCAATTGGTTTTGAGATGGATGTCCACACTATTTCACAGTTTACACCTTACCCGGTTTGAGATCACGGTGAATGATCCCATGAGAATGCAGGCATTCCATTGCACGCGCTATATCAAGTGCAAACCCAGCTGCTTCGTCGAAGCTCAAGCACCTTGGCCGTATGCTCAGCAAGTACTTTCGTAATGTACCGCCTAACAGAAGCTCGGTCAATATCACCATAATAGGCTCCTTGCAAGCACCTATAAACTGGGACAAACCAACCATACAATCCCACAAGTTACTATGCAAGTTCGTTCATTTTGATACTAACATATTCATTAGCTACTCATCAGGAACATTACTCGGCACTTGAAGTTATTAATAAAATGATGTATTCACAACCTTTGCAAGATTCTTGTGCTGAACTTTGGATAACATTGCAACCTCTCGAGCAAAGCGTGCCTCAATTTTTGCGATTTCCTCTCGAGTTTCACCTCTTCGAATTATTTTAATAGCAACATTTTGGTCTTTGTATCTGGATTGTGAAAAAGAATTATATAATTGCATTGTGAGAAGATGCCGTTAAATTATATAAGCCACTAAAAATATGCATAAACTTGATATGTAGTAACTATCAGCAACTAGGTTTAGTTTAGCATAAATGTCATGCTTTTATAAGCAAATTTAAAATTCAAAACATTCAACCCACAACCCCACCAAGAAGAATAAAAATTTCCTTGATCCTCCTTACTTCCTAATATAATTTATTCCTATTTTTAGTAAGAAGGTGAAACTAACCTATCCTTTTCATCACATTAAGTAAAGAAGAACTAATTCTTAGTAGTGAGGAATACACTTCTTTTCACCCCATAAATGTCAATTTTTTTTTTTTTTGAAACTAGGATAACCAGCCCGTCCCTAAGCCAGGCACCGGAAGACATTGAAGTAATGGAGACACGAGAGGTGTCTACAAATTAATATTACAGGCGAGTATCGATACTAGAAGCCCTTAGACCATCGTGCCACCCCTTGGGATCAGAAATCAGAATTGAATATAACATAACAAGCTTCAAACCCAAGAGTTCTTCAAAGCTAAGAGAAAGGTATGAAGGTTAGGATAACTTACTTCCCCTTGTGAACTTTGCCATGAGCTCCCTCCCCAATCCTTGGCCCAACAAAGATATGTTTTGGATCAACCAGCCACTTAGCATCCAAATCAAACTCTTTTGAACACAACCCATTACCAGACCCCATTTCTTTTACTAAACAAGACTCTTCAAGGCATAATAAGAAGAAGAAAAAAGAAAGGATTTTTTAAAGCATATAAGCTAGAACTTAAGAGAGAGAATTAGCTAAATTAAACAGCAAGCTAATGAAGCTTAAGTACTCCCTCAATTCTGCATGATTCCATCTCAGCTTAGTAAAAATTGTAAAAGAAAACTCAAAGGCTCAGAATTTTTAAAGCTCTGCCATAAACAACAAATGCACCAGCAAACAACATTTAAAAGGGTAGTTAGCAAAATAACAAAGTTCAGTTGAAAAAATGCTGAAAGATCCAAAAAGTCACAGGAACTTAACACCCAAAATTTGTGTTTTCAAGTCTCCAACCCATAAAAAGGAACTGGGTCTGTGCCATAAAACAGTAAAAATAAATAAAACAACTCAAATGTTGAAAGCAATGGAAGAAAGAGAGAGAGGGAAACAGAGCAATGTATACATGGGGATGGAAGTCTTGAAGAACTGAAAATAAATGAAACAATAATATTTTTGGATAATTCTAATCAATCCGATCGGTTTCATAAAAAAATACAAGTGGGCCTTCAAAACGCACCCAAATGAAGAAAGTGATCGACTAGCTTTCACTACACAGATTAATATCTCGGAAGTTCGTTTAGACATTTTCTCAAACAATTGGTGTGCGTAAACAGAAAGTCAAATGGTTTAGGTGGTGTTTGACTTTTCCATAAACCTATATTAAGGGCTGTTTGTTTCGCATATTTAGGTAGTGTTTAGTTTTAGGAGTAATATTAAAGAGTTATGTTGGATAGTTAAAAATTGAAAGTTGTATCCAAAAATTCGTTTGGATGTAGTTATTGTGTAGAGGAGTTAGAGTCAAAATCTGGTTTGAATATTTAAAATGGGTAATTATTTTTAGTAGTTAAAAAATAAATGGTTAAAAATGAGTTATTTTGATTGATTTGAAAGGAATGATTAAAAATGAGTGGTTAAAAATGATTGTGTAATTGTAAATGAATGATTAAAAATAAATGGTTAGAAATGAGAGTTATTTTTAAAAATAAAAATGATGAAAAGTTAATAAAAACTCGTTTGGATGTAGGTTTTCAAGGAGAAGTTGATAAATCATAAAACTAAATGCTAGCTAAATAGATCAAACAATCAGCCCCTGAATTTGTTTGGACGTGGATTTTTATATAAAAATTGCCGTTAATAACTAGTTTGAAAGTAGATTTCGTAGAGGATTGCAAAAATGATTCAATGAGTTAAGAAAATTTAAAAGATTATAAATAAGTAATTATTTTGAGTGGTTTTGTAACTCCTCCCCCAAATCAAAAATCAAACAACCCATTGACAGAAAATTGTGAAAAATCAAAATCGAAATGGGAATGTGCTTAAGAGAAAGATTCACGTGCTTTGTTTTTGTTTAAAGTAAATTGAAAAGAAAGGATGAGATGATTTGAGATTTAGACAAGGGGCGTGGTGTGCTAAAACTATATTATAGATGTCTCATTCATTTCATTATTAATTGGATGGGCGAGGGAATAGTGGTAGAATGGTGTGTTATTAAAAAAAAATGGTCGTAGCTCGGTGCATCAATGTATACTTAAATTCGAGTCTCATCATCTTAATTATTATTGTTTTCTTAAGTAGATATTGAGAGAAGGAGGACAAATACCAAATCTCATGATCGAACCTGTGACGTTGATGTTGAATTCTTTTACAATTAAATAATGAAATCATTGCACTACTTACTCATTTAGTCCTCATCCCAATTATTGTAATTGAATAAAAAAAATGATAGAAATTTATTGAATAAGTTATGGTGACAGAAGAAAGAGATGTTAGATTTGACATTCAATTTAGATTTTATGGTGGCAATTCTCTCTCTTTGTCTTTTTGAGTAATACTTAGATAAGGGTGGGTAAGTATTTTAGAAATACTGACTACCTTAATCACATATTTTTACTTTTTTGTATTTTCCTTTCTATCAAACAAAGTCAATTAAAAAAAAAAAAAAAAAAAGTAAAATTGTGTGGGTCTTTTTTTCCCCTAAAATTGTAACCATTTCTCTTTTTAGTTAAACCATATGTGACATAGATATATTAAATTTTGACATTTTGATCAAAGATATATTGTTTGAACTAGTTGAGTTATCAATTACAAAAATCCTAATTAAGTTATGTTTTGATTGACGCTTCTAAACTGTTGTACCATTGATTTTTTCTTGATATTTACAGTTAATATTGTCAACTTTTCTAGGTATAAAAAAAGTCTTTTAACCAACAAAATGCTCTAGTGACATAATATGCAGCATAGTAATCAAAAAGTTGGAAGTTGAAATTCTCAAACATGTTGAATCCCAAAAAAAAAAAAAAAAAAAAAATCTCTGTCAGTATTAACTCTTTATAATTTGAAAATCCATATTTTTCTTGTATGGAAGATAATATTATTTAACAAATTTTGAATAATTAAACAGGATAATTTGAATGAGTAAGTGCTTGATTAAAATGAAGTAAAGCACAAATACAAAGACCCTACTTTTAAGTAAAATAATTTTAAATGAATATGTTGAGAAAAAAAAATTAATTAAGTACTTAAATTCAAAAGTACTACTAATGTATTAAAGAAAAGCACCTCTAATATTGATGTATGTGACTGTCCTTACAACATTTGGATGTCAAGGAAACTCGTAGATATTAATTTAAAATTAATTTCTAAACACCTTATACACCTCAAAGCCTTGCATGACTAATTGGACTACTCCATTGAATCGTTATAAACTTTCAAATCTCACAAGTTATGTCATATCCACTTCAAATTTCTTTAACAATGGATAAACATAATAATAAATTAAGAAAATAATTTTGATGGAATAAGAATTAATTATGAGTAATTAAAAAGTCATAGCCATGTCAAACTGAATCTAATAGATTACCAAACAAATAATGAAAATGTCCCACCAACCACCCCTTTAATTCTTGAAGGGATGGGGTGTTTCTGCCATGCCTCATATTGTGATCCTCTTCAAGATAATGAAACATTGAATTGGATATGGATACACATTTATTATAATTTGTTTTCATTTTTTTAGTTTAGCTGCATCAATGTTTTTTTCATCATTTTTATTAGGTTCAAATTCTGACTCTAATCGTTGAATTTCAAAAAAAAAAAAAAAAAATTGTTGAGTTTATATTTGTAATTAACGAGTTTGTTGTCCAAAATATGCCATCTCTCATCATATGCTACGCTATTTATTTATTATTATTATTATTTTTTTTTTTTGATGTCCGTGACTATCCGGGTCAGCTTATGTGCACAAGCGCATCTCGACTAATGTCACGGACGGGCCATACCGCCTGACCCTACAATATTTGAATGCCAAGAAAATCTGTAGGTATTAATATGAAATTAATTCCTAGGTAGGTGACCATTATGAGATTTGAATCCATCACTTTATGCACCTCAATACTCTATATGACCAATTGGGCTACCCCAAAATATGCTACGCTATTTATATAAATACATGTAACAAAAATTAATAACAATTATATTCTAAATTCAAACAAAAACTTATACATTTCTATAAACATGAATTTTAGTATGAAGTGTCCAACTAGTTAAGGTTGCTATCTTTTTGGCCGAACAGTTGGAATTTCCATCTTTGTATAGACTAGGTGTATTACCAAGATTGACGACAAAATGTGAATAAGTCGACAGAAAAAAGAAAAAAGAAAATAAAAAGGAGTGAAATATGTTTTCTTATATATATATATATATATTCATACATTAAATGGTTTAATGAACAAAAACTATAATTGTACCTAAAAAACTGACAAAAAATAAGAACAATACCAAACTACTACAATGAATGACTGCTCTACTTTCTATCTTGCAAGTTGCAAGTTGCAAGTTGCAACAAAGATGGTCATCCCACTTAATTTATTAATTTATTTTTTATTTTTTTATTTCTTAAAATCATCCCAATTGTGAATAGAAAATTTAGCTATATTATCTAATAATAATAAATAAGTGTCAGAAAAACCAGGGAACAAATAAAATAACGATGATTTAAAAAGAAAAAGAAGTAACCCATATAAGTTAATGACCACATTAGATTGAACTAATTACCCTTCATTTTTCCATCAACCATACTTTTAACACCAAGAATTTAATTTAAAAGTTGCATAAATTAATCCTTCATAACAAAACATTTCCTCCTCAATAACCAAGTTGAGATAATTTGAGCTAATATGTGCGCACCTCAACTATTTCTATGAGATATATCATCTACCTCAACTATTCCTACGAGATATACCAACCTTACAATATTTGGATGCCAAAGAAAATATATAGAAAATTGTTTCCTAGATAAGTGACCACTAACCACCATAGGATTGGACTATCACCTCTTACTTATTTATGACATTATAGACTACTATGTATTGTCACTCCATGATGGTTCCAATTGAGGGTAGTGGTCTAATAGAAAATTCTTAAATATAGGTCATTATGGAATGACCTAGTGGTAAAAAGTTTGATAAGTAACTAAGATGACCTAGTGGTAAAAAGTCTCGTAAGTAACTATAACTAAGATGCGATAAGCTCATGATGACCCCAAGTGCCTAAGAAATTATTTCTTAGGGGTTCTCTAAGCATCATAAGTTCAATCCTCCAATCCACTCTACATTTATGATCTAAAAAAACATTTATGATCTAAAAAAGTAATTTAAAATGTAAAAAACAAGAAGAAAATAATCCCTAATCAACTACAACAAATTTCCTTTAACAAAAACCCTAACCAACCAACAATATGATATTCATCATTAGTATGCGTATTGAAAGAAACATAATTTTTTGTCTGTAAATAGTCAATAGAGCAAGAGCTAGACAATGGTTTTCTCTAGTTTAAACTCTAAGAATCCTGTTAATATCATTTCTATCTATAAATCCAATTCAGCAAATTGCTTCATCCTAACTGATATCACCAAATCCACCACCAAAAAACAGGGCACAGACAATTTCATGAGCAAACAAAAATAGACACATACCATTTATATTTCACCCTGATCTCCTGTAGATGCTGTAGGCAACAGCCACAGAGGCCACAGCTCCAATTACCCCAACAGCAGTAAAAATGTCACTTTGTTCCCACTCTCTTGTCCAGCAAGAAAGTTTACTCGCCTTCTTCGGCACCTGGTCGTCTTCTGAAGTTTCTATCGACCGTTCTGCGACTTTGCTACTTTTCCCTGAACTTTCATCTCTGCAACAAGTGATGAATCCATTACTGCCCTGGCAACAACCTGTCATGGTTTCCACTTTGCTTTGATCGCCATTTTCTTGAATTTCAACCTTGCTTTTCTTTGTATCTTCTCCATTTGGAAGCTTTTGTTCACCTTCAGTATTGCCTTCCTCGGGATTTGTGCTCATTTGGCCATTTTCTTGGATTTCAACCTTGCTTTTCTGTGTATCTTCACCATTTGGAAGCTTTGGTTCAGCTTCAGTTTTTCCTTCCTCGGGATTTGTGCCCATTTGCCCTCTGGAATTGGAATTAGAATGTCAATCATTGGTTGGAAATTGAGTGACAAAGAAGAACCGAACAATTGCATTCATAGCCCTTCTCTTTTTTTTTTTTATATCCATGACTGTCTGGACCAGCTTTCGTGCATCTCGACTAATGTCACAGAACATACCGCCTGACCCTACAACATTTGGATGCCAAGGAAACCCGTAGGAAATTAATTCCTAGGTAGGTAGCATCCATAGCCCTTCTAAATCTATAAATTATTTTTTCGGGGTACAGCATAAGGCTTAGAGGGCAGCTCTTCAAAATCAGTAACAAGTAACAACCAAGCAATTGCAATTCCTCTAGATAAAGCTATAGAGAATCCAAAGTAACTCTTATTTTTAGAAAGAAGCCAAAGTAAGTCTGTCAGGTAGTATATGAAATAAAGTACTCTTCACATTGAGGCCATATATTGTGGGATGCAGATGGATAAAAGTGAAGTTGCAAATTGTAGAATGGTTAGACTACTGACAATAAGATGCCCACTCTTACAGACATAGACTTGAACAGGGGAATCCAACAGACCAAGGGTTCAGACATCAAATAAGATATCCACTCAGAATTAATATTGTTATAATTATTTGAGTTCAAAACTACAATTAGGAGTAAAGAGATTCGAGCCCATGATGTCTAGATCATGAGCATACATACACTTACGTCATTGAAGCTATTGCTCTTGTTGGCCCCCGAAATCTAATTGATAAAAATATATAGCTACGGATTTAGAGCTCAAACGGTCAGGTCTACTCAAAGTTTTAACCAAAAATTAAAACTCTACGTGATAAAAAACTTCTGGGGAAGAAATTGCTTATTGATATAAATTGTATATTCCACAAAAATATCAAGTGGAATAGTAAAAAAGGATCCTACTTCCACATTACTCACTATTAATGATTAATACCAGCAATGTTAAAATAAATTCAGTATTCAGTTCGGGAAATAAAATGCAAAAAGAAAAGCGCAAACCTCAAAAGCCTTTCCACGACCTCGCCCTTAGCAATGTGCTGTTCAAACAATTCAGAGACATCTTCAGGAGTAACATATCCATACCTATAAACAAAAATATTGAACCCCAAATTCAACCCACATAGGTTTCAAATATCAGTTAAAGAGTTTGCTTTCTAATAAATGTGTTAAGCACCACGCTAGCTTTAAAGAATCTTACCAATGACCGGTGGTTTTCCCATCCACACCAGGTTGGTAAATGATCAAGTTTCCAGCGTACTTGTGTCCACCAACGTGTGAACATGGACTAACAAAAACCTGATCCTTTAGTCCTCTTAACTCAATCTCCTCATCCAACTTTTGAACAAGAATGGGTCCACAGACACCACATCTCCGATCCCGACTAGCATGGACACAAACAAACACATGAGAGCCCGTGAAAACCTCTGGCACTTCGGATCCCCACTGTTTATCATTCACAAGCACATCATCGACGAAGCCATCCACATCTGACTCCTTCAAACCCCTACAATCATCAAATCAAGGGGAAGAAAACTGAAAAATGCCTTCCAACTCGAAACAGAACAAATAAAACATACTAGAGGAACAAAACGGAGACAATTGGAAGAACAGCGGGATATAGAAGCACTAATAACAGGATCATAACATTCCGAATCGTCCAAAATCTAACTGCTCGTAACTTGTTTTGCCTCAAAATTGATAAAATGTTACTAGTTACAGAAACCAAAACTGCAGTAATTTTCTGGTGGTCCTATTAATAAAAATAACATACCAGGAAGTAGCAAGGAAGAACCCTAAGTTCCATTGGTGACTTCATGGCCAGAAAAATAAAGACAAGCGCAAGGATTTCATAATATTCGATAAATACATAACTATATCCTCCAGAAATAGCACAACATACTTCCATGAACTTAACATCTGCCAGAATTGCATTCGAAAACCGAGGATTTCATAAGGATGAACGCAAGGATTTCATAATATTCGATAAATACATAACTATATCCTTCAGAAATAGCACAACATACTTCCAGTAACTTATCATCTTCCGGAATTGCATACGAAAACCACAACCAAATTCCATCTAATCCTCAAAAGTTACCTGTATTTGACCATATCGGGGAAAATCAACACATCTCCATCGGAAAATCCAGTCCCCTCACGTCCAGCGAACATTGTCAACTTCGTCTAACAAAACCAAACAAAATCCGAAGTTACAAACAAAAACTACAGTCAAATCAACAATATTCACATATACTCCAACAAAATCAAATCGAAAACGCCAAACTCCAGAGAAATAGGACTTCTAAATAAGAAACAAACAATATTGATTCTATCGAACGCAGACCTTCAAAGAGATATCATCCTTGCGAGCTTTGAGAGCGGCAGAGAGGAGCCTAGGAAGGACGTCGGATTCAGACGCTTCGAGATGTGAAGGCCAGGCCTCCGGAGACTTGTAGCAAAGGAAAACGTGGCGGTCGTAGGCGTTGACGGTTCCGGCGAGGTTGCTCTGATACATCTCCTCTCGCTGGAATCCAGAGTTCTCGTCGTCGACGGCGGCGGCGGGAACGGTGGAGATGGTGTCGGAAGCCATAGCTAGGTCGAGAAATGAAGGTCAGAGATTGAGGAAAAGTGAAGAAAATGGTAATGACGGAAAAAGGAGAGAGGGATTTGATATCGACTGGTTCTGAATCCCATTTGTGTGACGTTTTTTATGAGCGCTTTTGGACAAAGACTTGTGCCACGCGACGGTGGTTGCGTGGCACACGCGCTACCGGAAATTCATATTTATTATTCTTTTACAAAAAATCAAAACTTTTCTAAAGCTTCAATATATATATTTTTCTCTCTTTTTTTAGTTTTTTTTTTTTTAAAGAAAAAAAATTATTATTTGACTTTTCAATCTTATACCTCATAAATATGTGGTTTGAAAAATTATATATTTTACTAGTGAAGGTTATTAATGATTTAACAAATTACAAAGTTAAGGTTGGAAGTAAGAGTAGATTACAAGGTAACTTTACTGACCAATGAGATTGATATTATTTTATTTCAATTTCAGGTGATATTATTTTAGAATAGTAGTGTTGTAGAATTTTTTGTCCCTCCTTCTTCGATATGTATAGTAAATGAAATTTAAAACAAGATAACTCTTATTGACGGTAATTTTTGTCTCTCCTCCCTCAATATGTATAGTAAATGAAATTTAAATATCAAAACAAAATTATTTAAAAAATCAAACGGTGACCTAAATTCCATAGGAAATGCTCGGAAAAAATTAATATAAACTTCATAAAAATAGGAAATTGATATAGTGTTGGAAATGAGCATCTTCATCCTTCCCATAGCATAATACATTAACAATAAATACGAAAAAAGATTAAATTCCTCGAGAAAAAAAATGTAAAAGTGAATTTTGCTAGTTGTGGGCCCACGCGTGTGTGAAACAGGGCGAGGAGTGGAGCGTGGGAAAGCCAAGCGCGTGGCGTGGAGGCACACTATTCAATGAGCTCCCAATCTTGATGAAACGTTTTAACCTTTTTAGGTTAAAAAAATCCTAATTAGAAATTTTCAATTTTCGTCATTTTATTAAATCAGTATTTTTTTTTTTGAAACATTTTTAATTAGTATTATTAAGGTTAAATTACCAATTTGGTCCCTAGACTATGCAGCTGGTTCCATTTTAGTCCCTTAAGTTTTAAAAGTCCAAAATAAGTCCTCCAACTTTGAGAAAAGCTTGATTTTAGTCCCTGCCATCTATCCACGTTAACTTTCTGTTAAATTACCTAGTTTCTCTCTCTTCAACCCCAACCCCAAGCTCAATCTCATTTTTATTCATAAATCTCAGCTGCAGAGATGAGGGAAATTGTATCTATGC
>JBBMEF010004266.1:0-26019 GCA_037832685.1 Sicyos baderoa | reverse complement strand
TTCTTATTGGTCTTACGAATCCAAGATCGCAGCTGAGCATGCATTGGACTCGGACTCACCGGCCTCGTACTAGGTGGAGACAACGGCGGCGCCGCTTCATTTTCTGGGGAAGGCGGAGATTGAGATTCCGGCGGCGGCGGTGGTAAGGGATTTGAGACAGTATCAGGCGGAGGTGGGGAAGCCGGAATGGCGTCGGGCGGAGGCGGAGAGGCCGGAATCGGAGATTGGGGAGGTGGGTAGGGATTGGAATCCGGTGAGGTTGGTGGGTTCGGCGGCTGATTGGAGGCGGAGATGGGGGCGGCGCCGGTGGAAGGGATGGAATTGGGGTAGGGGAAGATGGTGGGAGGAGAAAAACAGGAGTTTCCGGAGCATTTGTGGGAGTTTTGGAGGCCGTGGCGTAAGAATCCAAAGCCAAGAACAAGGCCAAGAACCACCAAGACAGTGAGAATGAAGATGAAGATCTTGGTAGCTTTGCCCACATAACACATTTTGGGTTTAGAAGAAAAAGATTTGAGGTTTGGTTGTTTTTGTCATGGCGGTTGAGGAAGAAACTGGAGTGGGCTAACTCACTCATTCTTTCTTTTTAACTTATTAACTTTTTGTTGCTCAGTTAATGACAGGTAAGAATCTTGCTTTTTTACTCTCTACATGGATCAAGAGAGTGATTAGTGGGTGAAGGGTGCCCTCAAATCTTTATAAAAGCTTAATCTTCTCTATGAACTAATGACAACGACACCAAATGGATAGTGGTGCAATGGTTTTATCGTTTGATTGTAAATCAGTTCAATATCAGCTTTACGGGTTCGAGTCCTAAAATTCGCTCTAAAAGCCTAGTTAGCTTTTATGTAATAATAATTAATTTGATTTTAGGGTAAGTGTGTCTTGAAAAAGTAAAAAATTATGTATATAAAATATGATGATCATCTCTATGTATATAAAAGTTATGTATATAAAATATAATTAATTTGATTTTATGAAAATGATAGTCAACTATTATAGAATAAGATTTTTTGTCTAAAAAAATTGACTCAAACTTTCACATAATAATAATAAATAAATAAAAAGTAATAACAACAAAGTTAAGCATATCCAAAAGCTAAATTTTCATCTTAAAGTTTTGTTGGGAGAATTTATTATAATTAGTGTATATACATAAATGAATTTTATTTTTGATATATGTGACTATCTGAATCAACTTGTATACACATTAACTATTATCATGAGAGATACCGTCTAAGCTTATCAAATTTGAGTATCATAAAAATTTTAAAAATTCAATTTCTGGATAAGTGGTCACCATGAGTTGAACTATTCACCTCTATTAAATTATTCTAAATGATATATTTATTATAAAATGTATTTGAGGCAGAACCTATTATAACAAGATATAAAAAACAGTCATGAATTATGAAAAAAGAGAACTAAAATAATCTTATTGAATATTTATTATAAGTAGTGAAGCAAACCATAAGTTAGATTATAATAAATGTAGGTGTTACATAAATAGTCCAAGAGTTGAAGTGGGGCACTAATGATATATAAGGTAAAAAGCCTGTGGGATTGGACTTCGAGAAAATTCCGTTTATACTTTTGAGGTTAAAAATGAAAAGGGGTTTTGTTTGTTGTTACATACCAGGCGCCAAGAATCAAGCCAACCAAGCATCATGTATGCCTAGTCATCCCTCTTTAAGATAGGGGTTAACAATTTGTGGCTCTGAGTTAGCTCAACTATGCTTTACATTTCCCCTCTTTAGACATGGACTGTTTGTAAATAAACTTGAAAACTAAACACCATGGTCCATCATATCATAAGTTTATCAAATTTGAATTCTTCCTAGCTGTTACTATAAATACATCAACTATCATGAAGTGGTTCAATCGGTTAAAGGTCTTGAAGTGCATAAGTTGATGAGTTCAATTCATTGTGGTCACTTACCTAGGAATTAATTTCCTCCAGATTTATTTGACATCCAATATTGTAGGCCCAAACAGTCACGCATATAAAAAAAAACTGTAAATGCATCAAAATTTGAAGTTAACAAGAGGACAACCAATAAAGCATCAAATCACACATCTACCTTGTATCAAATTGATATGAAACCATGCATTTTGGTCATTTGAAGGAATATTTAGAAGAGCAATAAAGCAATTGTCAATCACTCGTTATGATTTGTTCTTCATCGACATCACATAAAATTGAACTAGCATCAGGCTTGTGGCCTTCCTCCTTGAGCTGCTACTTATATTCTTCAGTTTGGCATATATTTCTTTTGTTTGTTGGTGTTACTTAAAGAAATGGCATAGACGTGTCAAGGGTAGTCTATGCCGATGGAATAAATGAACCTGTAGGCCGAATAAGCTTTAGGGTGATAACAAAATTGACTCTCGGCTGCTTAAGATCTATGTCAATTGGTAGAATGGGGGTATCGATCCCCATACCTCTCGCATGTTAAGCGAGCGCTCTACATCTGAGCTACATCTCCTTCAATAGTTAAATAATGCATCTTTGTTTATATATCTAATTATTCATAGAGCAATTGTGAAAATTACATAATATCCTTGTCAGCCTGCCACGTCAAACATTCCAAGGGCTCAAAAACCCTACTCTCACTCCAATATATAAATAAGAGAAAAGCCATAAATTTGTTTCTATTTTAAAAAGAAAATCAATAAACAAAATTTGAGAGTCTCTACTTGTTCATATTTCTATAAATAAATCAAATTTCTCAAATTAGCTTTTCTCCCAAAACCAAAAGCTTCCTTTTTTTTTTTTTGCAATGGCAGCAAAGCGGCTCGTCGAAGATCTGCCATCGGAACAAGAGTCCGATTACGAAACTTTCGAACACGATCCAGAAATCGACAACACAAACCAGAATTCCGATGATGAAAACGAAGAACAAACCTACGAGGATGAAGAAGAAGAAGAAGAAGAGGAAGAGGAAGAAGAAGAAGAAGAAGAAGAGGAAGAACAGGCAATCCCTTCTCCAATCGCATCAAAACACGAAAATTCTCCAGAAAAAAATTATGGGTTCGTCTCAGATTCCGATTCTGAGAAAACCCAATCCTCCCCTAGCGATTCTGCATTCACAATCAAACCGAATCTCGGAAAATCGGCTTTCGGATCGTCAAAACCTAAGAAGGGCTCTCACAAATCGAGTATAGATTATGTGAACCCTGTTAGTTGTCGATCGAAGCGGCCGATCGAGAATAGCTTTAATGGGAATGAGATGAACAAGAAGAAGATCAAGAAGGTTGTTAATGGCGAAGATGTTGAGGAAGGAAAGAAAGTTTCTGGGAATGGAATTAACAGGCTTTGGAGTGAGGATGATGAGATTTCTATATTACAGGGGATGATTGATTTCCAATCTTCAAAAGGGTCGGATCCTTATACGGATATGAGCCAGTTTCTCGAGTTTATAAGGAAGAATCTAAGCGTGGATGTGTCGAAGAATCAATTGATTGATAAAGTTAGGAGGTTGAAGAAGAAGTACCGGAACAACTCGGAGAAGGGAAGGAATGGGGAGGATCCTGTGTTTTTGAAGCAACATGAACACAAATCGTATGTGCTGTCGAAGAAAATTTGGGGCGGTGAAGCGAAGAAGAACCCGAGGAAGCAGAGTGCGAAAGCTAGCAATTCGGTGTCGATTAGCTCGCCGAGATTCGGTGTGGAAGTGGCAAAGAAAGAGGCTGTGAATGTTGAGAGTAAGATTTTGCCTGAGGAGTTTCTATCTGAATATCCATGGTTGAAGGCTTCATTCATGGTGGAGAATGATAAGTTTTGTTCAGAAGGGTTAATGAGGCTTGTAAGAGAAAGAATGCCATTAATTGGGAATGATAAGGCTAAGGAATTGGATGAGAAATGGAGGAAATTGGGAGAGAATGAACTGGAATTGTATGTGAAGAAGGTTGAATTAGTTAGGGAACAATGTAAACTAATATTGGATTCAATTGGGAAGGCAAGGAGAGCTAGCTAAAGCTAATCAAGGTGACTAATAGTTTCTTTGGTGAATTCTTCCTTTCTTTTCTGTTCTAAAATTATTTTGACTATGATCATTTTGAAGTGTACTTGTGTTGTCAACAAAGGCAGAGAAACTGGTACATTCTCAAAGGGGGTGGCTAGAATAAGTTGATTCTATATTTTTTTTGAATTATAATATATGATATATGATATTCTTTTCTGATGTTCTTACACACTTCTCTATAGTTTTTCAGCTTCAGTTTGGTTTATTCTAATTCCAGTTGTTTGCTTTTTTTTTTTTCTTTTTTTTTTTTTTTGTTTCTTTCTCACTGTTCGGGCCATCTTTCGTGCACCTCAACTAATTTTACGGGACATACCGCCGACCCTACAATATTTGGATGTCTGGCCAACTCATAAGAAATTAATTCCTACCCTATAATATTTGGATGCCAAACAAATCCATAAAAAATGAATTTCTAGGTAGATGGCCACCATAGATTGAACCCATCACTTTATACACTGTTTGCTTATTTGCAACAATGGAATGAAAAAATATATGCAGTAACCACCATTAGGCAGCCATCTTTAACCAGAAAGAGAATATTCATAATATTAAAGAATAAATATTAAAGAATTTCATTATTTAATTAATTATGATCTCTGTATGTGAGAGATTATTTCTATTGATAAAAGAAGCCACTTTACAAATGGAATGGTGGGTGCATTATTATATCTGCAAAAAGATTTGCAGATGAAGAAAGGTTGAAAATGAAAGTGGCTAACTTTTTAGATGTAAATGACTATGGCAGAATTTGACCCCACCCCATATATTAGTAAATGTTTCTTTTATCTTGGAGTTTTTGCTGATGCATTCCAGAAGGGATGAGAGTTAAGAACTTTAAACTATCATATCAGATGCAATCAATGTTGTGCATGAGAGATAATATATTAATTGCTTTTGCTCTCTATTGGGATATATATAATTTTCCTCACTTCATCACTGATCCATAAAAAAAATGTAATTTATGATTGTTTGTGTATCATTGCCTTGATAGAGTTTTTACCAATAGAAGCCCCCTTTCAAGTTTCACCATATTATATAATCCTACATTGCTTTGAGGCTTTCTAGCTTTTGGGGTTGAATCTTCTTTACTAAAAACTTGGGTACATTTGCTCTTCATGGATTGATGATTGGTGATTTAAGAAACAACTTAAAGAATTCTCAAAAGATCAGGACTGTTCATTGTTGGTTATAAACTGAATAGTTCTAATCATAATCAATTCACTCTATGATGAAACTTCAAGATCAAAACTGGTTGAACATTGTTAATGGGATTCTCTAGTTAAATTTTCTTTGCATCGATTCAAAGTTGAATTTGTCTCTCCATAATCTAAAACATATTTTTAGAAGAGAAATACTTGCCTTTGTGAGATTTTCCTTAAGGTGCTACACTTTTTTTTTCTCTTTCTTTTAATATTGTTAAAATAATTTTTTGTGGCACCAGATGTCATATGTGCCTTAAGAAGGGTCTTTCGCCTTATTCATGCAAGTATTTTCTTTTTAGAATATTACACACAAACAAATATGCAGACTACAATTTTCCATTCAAGTTTCCGAGTTAATTTCCATCTTCATATAATATATGTATATACATAACTTTGAATAGTTCTTAAACATGACAGTGCATCCAAAACAAGCAAAGGATTGAACGAGTTCCAATAGAAGAGTGCAATGAAAAATGCTAAGAAAATGATTCCATGAATTTCCCATTCTCAATAGTCAAAGAAGACTTGGGGGTGTTTGTTATGCCGTTTTCAAGTTATTACAAATGAGCTATTACAATTATTCTTCAAAAAACTTTATCCAAACAAGCTATTGTAAGCACTCAAAACAATTACTCATTTTTAACTACTTAAAATAATCACTCATTTCAAATCAACTTTCATTTTTAAACCACTCAACATACAACTCTTCCTCCAAAATCTCCATCTAAATGAGTTTTTCCATATTCAACCCAACCAAAATCTTCGCTCGTTTGTAATTTCTCTCCAAAAAAATTCATTCAACCAAGTTATTGCACATATTCCAATTTTTAATGACTCAAAATAATTCCTCTTTTTTATTATGCAATCTAATTGCTCCTACAAATCTTCATACAAACAACCTCTTGGGTTGATAAACGACTCCTAAACATAGGTTGGGTTATAATAACCGAACAACCCGTTTGGAATTCAAACACATATATTTGGGTAAAAGAAATACTATGGGTGTCACTTTCGAAAAATTCTGGGCCGCAAGAACGGTTTGTTTATGCATGCTTCACAAACTTACAATGGAAAAACAATTAATATCGGACAAAAAAATGGAGCTGGTGAGAAGTATCTGAATTAATTCTTGATAATTTTTTACTCATGTTTTGTGTACTTTATCTAAAAGCATTTTCCAACATTTCTATTCCTAACACCAAAAAAGGAAATGGATATTCTATCATGCTTTGTAATGACCTAAAAAGCAAATGCAAAGAAATAAAAATGTTAGTATCGTACTACTATTGACATGAAAGTGTTTACATCTTTTTCTCATCTTAAGCTTTTCAAACTATCTTCAACAACAGTTGGTTGGGAAAAAAGACTTATAAAAGAAAATAATTAATAAAAATAGACTTACACAAAAGTTATAATTTCAAACTAAAATGATTTGGTTATCGAGGGTGGTATTAAAGTGTTTATAATATACACCTACATTTATCAACCGTTTCTTAATTATCGTAGGAATAAGCAGAAAAAGAGTTTAGTACACTAGTTAAAGTGATTCTAATTGGGATGCGTCAAATTCAAGGTCATTTGCTTTTTTTATAGTGCTTGGAGCATACCACATTCTTGTTTTTACATTTTTTTTTAAAAATCCGCCGACATGACGATGAGGGTGATCTGCGGTCGGAGGTAAGGTCGAGCGAAGAAAAGAAAAAATGGAGGGAAAATGTTTTTGACATAATTTAAAAAATCTGCTGACATTTTCTTTAAAAACACCTTCGTATCATTTTATTAAAATTAGATGTCATCGGTATATTATTTTTTTAACACACCTGCCAAAACAAATCTACTATTTTAAGAACACCGACATATTATTTTATTAAAAAAATAAAAAAAGAAAGCTGACCTATCAAGTTTACCCAAATAGCCACTAAACTTTCTATAGGGGTAATGCATGCATAGGCTTAGGACACATCTATGTTAAATAAATAAAATTTAAATAATAAATAAATAATTCTTAATCTAATAGTTTTACTTTTCCCATATTTATGATTATTTTGTTTAATCGGTAGATCAAAAGACTGTTTGCCAAAGTAGATCGAATAGACGATAAGGGTTTATGATGGTGTTTTTAAATCTTATGTTTTTTACTAATTCTTAGGTACGTGGTTCCCATGAAATTTGAACTCATCACCTTAGGCACCCCAAGGCCCTCTATGATCAATTGGGCTACTCCATGATGATTATTTTTTAAGTTACATTGGTTGTCATTCAAATTTTCTAAGATAAATTTATTTGAATTTTAACCAAATTTCAAAAATTAAATTAAATTTTTAGATGTTACTTGTTTTAGTTATTAACATTATGGTTCCATTTAAAAAAAAAAAAACCAAAACATAGATACTAAAAGTAAGGAAAAACTATAGATTGAAGTAGTTATAATAGAATTAATATTAAATATCTAAAAAACTAAAATAAAATAGTCATTAAATGAAATCTTAGAAAGTTGATTATATGATACATTATAGTTTGTCCCGTTCTGTTGTTTTTCGATTTAGTTCATAAAATATGGCCAATGAGGTCGAAGATTTTCACCGGACAATCGACTACTGCATTTGAGTAGATACAAATGCACAAAGATGCGAGTGGCTGCCAACATGAAGATCTACAAACGTTGACTTCACATGAGCAAAATTCTGTCATGGAGCTTTTATTTTTTACAGTAGGGAACAGAAGAGAAGAGGAAGTTTTGCTGAGCATTTATAGCTATTTCTTCTACTTTCATTTCTCCAATTAGAGGGAATAATCATATGATTGATTTAGTGACCAAATATGAATTACAAAATAACAAAAGAAGAGATGAGGGAGGGTAAGAAAAAAGGGGCTGTACACAAGAATGGGAAGGAAGGAAAGAAGGGTAAGCTAGTAATGATGCTCTGGAATGATGGCCAGCCCCCCCAACTATTTTTCAGGGCAGCGCTGAACTAAAAATTGAGTAATCATTCCAAAACCATTTACAGAGGAGGCTTGGTTAATCATCCTACCTACTCCTACAAAAGTTTACCGATCCCACATTGCCTGAAATATGGGAGTTCTGTGTTTTAGCCAATGTACCAAATCCCTCTCTAGGGGTGAGTTGTTCAAGACTGCGTCCAGCATCGGGCTGCCGATGACCTTTGGGGAGCTCTTGAACGACCATATTCGATCCTTTGGCCATGGTCTCTGCGGTTGCTTCTCCTGAAGAAGCCAATTTAACATCAGAATCGTTAGCAAAGGACAGCATCCGAACCCGAACCAGTCTAAAACAAAATAAAGTAGTACAGAAGTCTTATAGAGCAAAAAGGAGTAAAGGCTCACCATCCTTGACAGCATAAATTTAACAGTCTTTGGGCCATATACACGCTGCCGAGAAGGCTTCTGAATTCTAGCATAGAAAGAGCCTATCTCGGGCAACGACAAGGAACCGCTGCTGGCCTTAGCCAGGCTACAATCTGGATCGGTATTTTGCTGGTTGTGCCAAAAAATTAGCTGCCCTAAGCAATAATTCGGACCATAGGTCTTTCGGTACTCTTGAAAACCTGACCCTAACTTATCCAAATACTTGGGACCCAAGTCAAGTGGACTAATGTAAACTGGTGGGGACGTTACAGCTTTGTATTCCTGCAAGTAAGAAGCAAACATTGCTTCAGTATTGTGCTCAAATGAGGGTAATTGAAATCGAAAGCTGTGAAAATTGTATGTCAGTACCTGTATTCTAAAAAAATTCTTGGTAAAAGCATAAATATGAATCAAATCTGCAGCAGCATCATTACGGGACTTGTATGTACAAGGAATGTCACGAACTTCGTCTCTCAACCTATACAACAGAAGAAATGATGAATTCAGAAAAACATCCGATTCTAATGGATTTAAAAGCATGGGCATGAAAAGCTACCCACCACAATAAAGATTGTTGAAGTTCCTTTTGAATGTCGTCGGAGCCTAACGGATCATGGGCACGAATCTTGGATTTGAGATCACTTATCAAGTCTTCTTCAATGTATGGAGCCATGTTCTGAAGCAGCTCCTCAACAAGTGATCCCTCTCCTTTCCATAGATAAGATACAGTCTCTTCCGGACTAAGCCTCTTTAATGGGGGTGGAGCACTCTTTGGGTCGCCAAAAATGCATCTCATCACATATCTCACCTACAGACAGAATTTAAAATGTTACTTAAAGATGGATAATTACTAAAACAAAGAATTTTGTTGTTATTGGAGAGAAAAAAGACTACTCTCTACTCTAGAACCTTGCTTGGCTTTCACATAAACCTTAACTTATACCTAATTCACCACACACGCAAAACCAAACCAAACGAAACGATGCTCAAGACAAACAAGAAAAGGTGGAATGGAAAATAACAATCTATCCTGATGAAGCCTGGCCAATAGCATTTACTTGCTAAACAGGACAAAACAAGAGAGTAAAGGGAAAATAAGGTATTCTACCTTGTCGAGCGTAACAGCCAAATTCTGTAGCCTTTGGTTGTAAACACCCTCAGCCTGTCAAGACCATACAAGAAATTAATATAATACAAAAAGAAGTATATGCATTTCAACAAAAAGACTATGCATGAAAATTCATATTACCTGAACTTCAGCGTCACTCTTCTCTACATCAAGACAGATATCTGAAAAGTATTTCCTCTTCTCTTCCAAATTGTGTGCCAGAATCTCCTCAGGCAGCTTTGTCCTTTCAAAATTAATGAATCTAACCTGGAACCAGATCCCAAGGGTTAAGAAAATATAAACATCATACACATATACATGTCATAAGCACCAAGGCAACCAGGAAAGGCACTTACCACACGAGCTGCATAAGCCACCAACCAATCGGGCAAACCCCCGAGTAAACAACTGCCTAGTCCTGCCCTACCCAAGTCAAGATAATCCTCTTCTGACACTGAATTTAATTCACATGCTTCTAGCATCAATTGATGACAATCCAGAAGTCCATGCCATTCCTCCAGTACCTGGTGAAAAGACAACACGTCCTGATTAACTACCATCTTTTTTGGATAAGAAAATATCTCACCGATATATCATAAGTTTCGAGAACATGAAAACCAAAGCTCTCCAAGCACGCGAAAATAAACATAAATTGAACCAAGAAGGTGCACCATGCCTTTATCTAAAAATAAATAAATAAATAATCCCCCCAATATTACCTTAAGAAAGGCTCCATCACCGGTCAAATTCAAGTAGCTTCCTCGGCAAACATGGCTTCCACATAAACAGACTGACGCTTCATATTCTTCCTTGCTCTGGTGGAGTAAAAAGTAATATTAGCGGGACATCAAACCCCAGAGAAATCTGTCAGAAAAAGCATTGCAAAAAGACATACCTCTGTCACCGAATTATAATCGAATGTGACCTCCTCACCATACTGTATTTTGCGTAAAGTATAAATTCCAATCTGATAATGACCATCTACAGCAGTAACTCTGCATATCAAAAGCAACATGTTGAATTATCTATGATTTTATAAGAAATATATGGGGAATAGTATAGCAACAATACAGAAACAAATGCAGATGTACGAGACAAGATTCAACAAACTTATTAATCAGAAATCATAAGTTACAAGGGGTGAGAGAAGAAAAACCACAAAATGACTTCCAGCGGTGAGGAAACGTTGGCGCTCGGAGAAGAAAGAGAGAAAAGAAGAAAATACAATGGAAACGCCAGCGTTCAAAGAGGTATGAAGAGAGAGGGAAGAGAGAGGAAGATTCAACAACTATAGATGGATCACGTCACTGAAGAAAGCAGAAGGGAGGGGAAACGCAAAAGAAAAAAACACGGCACCCACAAGCTGAGTGGGGTGGCAGTGGGCGCCAAAGAGGGGTGAAGTGACAGCAATAGAGAGAAAACCCTTCCTCCTCCCCTGCACTGGAGGGGAGGAACGATGCGAGCAAAGCACACTACGGTATTTGGTGGAGAGCGATTAGAGAGAGAAAGTGGAGTTCAAATCAATTATTACATATAAAGTTCTCTGGAAGTGGACGGAAGTTTAGATGGCAAATGCTAACTATTGTTAAAAGTTAAGATTACCAGTGGCACTATTTAGTTACAAAATATTTACGCAGCTTGAGGGTCTGGACCTGAGTTCTAAGTTTCTAACACATCATTCCCCTAACTTCATCTCATTCCCAGTCTTCTAAAATTTAGATTTTTTTCCTTGTCAATTGCTAGTCTATCACCTTTGTTGCTACTACTCTCCATTCCTATGTTTTCCATAGGACTGTCAATGAGCTGTGCTTTGAGTTCAGAGGCTAAACAACATGCAAGTTGTGTCAAGTTCAAAACTCATATTCAGGTAATGGAGATGATTAGGAATTATTTCCAAGGAACAGAAGAATTTATCTAAAATAATGAAATAGACATTATCTATACAGATGGAAGAACCCCAAAAGTGGAATCCACTGGAATTGTAAAAATAATCTCAGTTGGAGGCAATGAAAGAGAGAGACCAATGCTGGAAATAGGCAGAAAGAAACAAAAGGATGATAAAAAAAAAGTTTGCACTTTGCATATACGGAGTGCTGAAACGTGCAAACATAATGTTCTATAGAATAGCCTTATAAACCATGAACTCCTAAGGAAAGGGAAAAAACTAGGCGTCTAAATGAACTTACTTGGCTTCACAATTAGGTCGGCAAGAATGGCAAATGCGACTTGCATAGTTAGCTTTGTGCATGGCGTCAACTACCACTAAATCATAACCATCCCCATCACCCTGCCAGAGAGAGGAGATCAGATGCTCAACTATGTGGAATAAAGAACTAAAAACTATATGTAACACGAAAACATGCACATAAAAAATAAATAAAACTGTGTTAAGTAGGAGCACCTTTGGTCTTTCTAAATAGATATTATAAAATTCGGGAGCTGGGTCCTTGTCATTTTTCTGTAATGACCTAATTCCATCCTGCTTCTCGAACCATTTCCAAACAGGATAAACCTACATAAACGAAAAAATATAATCATCTAAATTTAGCACACATATATATGAATTTCATTATAAAAAATCAAACTATAACACAAGATTGAGAACAGCAGCCACAAAAGCAAAATGAAGATGTGTCTGAAAATGAAGGTATATATTAATAGCACATGATTACCATCTGGCAACTAAAATCAATCTAACCCAGTCCCTATATGAAAAATAAATTGCTATTAAAAAGTATATACGTTTTTAGTATGATGCCCTCTAAATCCATTATTGGAAAAGAAAAGAATGCAATCGCTTTAACACAATCATAAACACAATAAAATACCCACAATATTTCTGTGGATATATAAAAATGAAATGAATTTAGCAACCATATCAAATTACATTAGATTTATTATCAAAATAATCTCAACCCGAATTCCTAAGGAGAACTGAAGCCATACCTCTCCCAAAAATTCAACAACGAAATCATCTACTCCAAAACCTTCTTGTTTGTTGCATACAACACCCAGCCCCTAATTACACAAGAACAAAATGACGTCAGAAACAATTGCAAATAAGTCAATGCTAGATGGATAAAGTATCAAAAAAGGTAAGTTGATAAGTTGGTGGCCGCATACCTTCCTATAAGCAACATATTTGTCCTCAGATCGACTATGTATAGCCTTCAAGATACCTTGACACAGTCTCATTGTTCGGATATCACATTCTTCTGCAGCAACCTTCTCAATTTCTTCAATAACGGGCTGTAAAGGATACACCATCGGAGTGTTTCCAGTCCCAGTGAAATGTATGGCCTGCTTATTCAAAGTGCAAAGCAGCACGTCTTCAATAAACAAATGTTTATCCATTAGAGACCAATTCAATTCTTCAGGTACCGAGTCGAGCAAAAGATTGTGTGTATAAGGGTCAATTCCATAAACTTCTTGCTCTAAGACCTCATCTCCAATTTTCTTTCTAGGCTTGTAGTCCTTGACTTCAGGAAGTTCCATATCTAACTCCTCAGCACCATTCTTCTGAGCATTTAATTTCTCAACATAGTCATCTGGTAAAGAGACCCTCATCTTGCGTCGAACTTCCTCCTCATCTGCTATGACAGCATATTCGTCAATCAACTCATACTTCCTTGTGACAGGAGGAACAAGGCTTACTTTAGTCATGCGGGCACCCCATTCACGCTCATCCATATTAGATTCAAATGTGTCATCCAGAATAAAGCCTTTATCTCCTCTTAATTCCCCAAGTCGGCCTGATGAAAACTCCAAATCAACTTCTGTATCTGAGACACTGTTCCCACTGTCACTCTTGCCATCTCCCGAAGACCTATCAAAATCATCGGATGTTTCACTTTCAGATCCAATTGACTTCTTATTCAATCTGGATAAGCACCTCCTGATTTCGCGATCAGATGAATACTCTCCGTGATCTAAAGCGCCATTTCCAAAGATGGAGCCATTGCTCCTATTTGTGTATTTCCTTTCAGTGGCTACTTTACCAAGCCGCCTTTTGTACTTAGAAACAGCAGAAGAACCAAATCTTGAAGATGAGTCGTCTTCCCAAGAGTTCACATCATCCTTCTCAAGACGTACTTTTGATTTCTTCTCCAAACGGGTGGCAAGTTGAATGAATAGCGTAATGATGTGATTCATATCTCCATCACCCCGGCTCTTTGCTCTGTAACAGCATACAAGAAGGAATTTTATGACAGAAAATGCATAATCCAAGACCTCAAGCATCGAGTGTGAACAGTTAAAAGCTCCAGAAACAGAAAGAAGAACGAAATTATAATAATTTAATAGAAAACTAGAGATTAAATAGAAAGCATATAGAAATACAACAATATAGAAATCATTTAATAAAACTAAAACAGCTAATAAAAAATAAATTGTTTGTTTACAAATGAGATTTAAGAAACAATTTCTACTATGAGAAATGAAAATCATTCAACAAATAGTTATTCAAACACAGATTTTCTCAGAACCTGAAAAAAGTAAGAGGGTGTTTGGATGAGCAGGAAGGGAAAGAAAAGAGATTTGAACACGTAATTTCTAACCTACAAAGTTATACAAGATGCCACTAGAGCTATGGTCTTGTTGGCAAGAGAGATTTGTAATAACATGAGAATCAAATTAGTCTAGTGCCATGTGTCCTATCGCAAAATCAGGAAAGGTACAAAAGTTATCCAAATAAAACATACTTTATCGCATCCCTGCACATTCGACTGATGTCCTCCTTGACGGAACAAAGCCCCCGCTTGTTGTAATAACCACTTCTAATTCTATCCTGAATTTCAGCAACCTGCTCAACATATAGAGATCAGAAACATTGTTAACTTTCAGAACAAAAAGTAGCTAGCTATATTTCACAAAAAAGAATAGAATGCGTATGGGGTACCTTGGGCACAAAGAATTCAAATGTATTATCCTTCATGATCTCCTTCAGACTGGAAGCAAGAAATTCCACCATTCTCTTATATCCAACTTCTGATTTCTTAATGGACCACTGTCTCATGCGGGCATCTCTAGAAACAATTGATGAGGACCTTCTAGCATCAAACACTTTTGAACGCTTGTATAAGCTTCTACGGAACTGATCGGCTGACTCTCTCTTATCTACACTCTCAAAGTACTGCTTCAGCTCACCAAAATCATCCACGTTAGAACCAAGGTTCTTAATTTTAGAGAGAGAAGAAGATTTTTCAGCTATATGCCTAAGGCTCCTTATTTTAGAGTGTGTTTCTTCATTGATTTTTGCACCATTTAAACTTCTTTTCATCCAATTTATATTTGGGTACTTAGAGGACAAATCATTGAACTGACTGCAGCCTCGAACATCTATAGAGGCTAACTGAGGAAACATGCCAAGAATCTCTTCAAGCACAACTGCAGAAATGTTGATGCAGCCAACTAGAATTATAAATTTGACCTTTTCTTTGCTGTAAGTACTCTGCAATCCGAGACATACAATAAGGTTAGACTGAGAGACTAAATAGATGAGGCAATACAACACAACATTGAAATAACACTTACCATGACATTCATGAATGTGGAATTCGTACAGTTCGGACCCAAGGATGATAAATCAACCTGTCTAGAGATATCCTTATAGAACCTAACAGCAGCTCTCCAGTGCTTACAAGTTACAGAAGCTAAAGATAGGGATTTTAGGTCAGACTGCAAAATATGAAAAATCCGTGCCAGAATATGACCATCAAGGAAACCCCAGGATTCCACCTCCAAACTTGTACTCCCTGCACCATGGAAAGTAACCTCACCACACAAATCCTCAAATGCAATTTTATCCTTTTGATGTTGATACAAAGAATCCTCATCAACTTCATAATCGTCTTCACTTTCATCAAACACCACCCTGGCTCTTTTAGCAGCACGTGCACTGCCATCTGTTGTTTACAAAATTCAGCCGGGGCCAAGAGTAAAATCAGAAAAATAACCACAACTAAATAATTGAGGAAAACATGCCTAAGGAATAAAAGTCAATTAATCATCAATGAGTGGCTCATCGGTCAAAGAGGACATTGGGGTGCATAAGGTGATGGGTTCCATCCATAGTGGTCACCTACCAAAGAATTAATTTCCTACATGTTTCCTTGGCATCCAATTGTTGTGGTGTCAAGCGGTATGTACCGTGACATTAGTCGAGGTGCGCAAAAGCTAGCCCGGACAGTCACGGATATTAAAAAAAATGAATAAAAGCCAATTGTTGTATGTGGTACAACATACAACAAGATACCAGAACTCGAGTAATAACTAATGAGATGAAGGGAACAGATGGAGGGAACTTGAGTACAACATACAACGTGTTCATTTTAGAAAAAAAATAATAATCACAATGCTCATAAAGGAGACAGATTCCTAAAAAAGAAAATAAGTGAAAATAAAATGAACACGTTCAAACTTAAAATAATCGTCAATACCTGATTTCCAGTGCACAGTCTTCTCCAGATCCTTCTTTGGTTGTTTTGCGTTGATCCATGGATCTAAGACATCATTTATTGCTGCAGCAAACTCCCGGCTCTTGTAAGATTTCATAACTAGTTCATGTAACTTTCCCCGAGTGTATCCAACAAACTGAGGATGTAGTTCATGAAACACACTTGAATTCGTGATGAGTCCAGCAAGGGAAGTGACCCCAGATACTGAAACTGGATTCTTTGTTGTTTCGCCTAATAATGGAGTTTTCTCCCTCTGAATCTTTCTAGTTGATTCAGTACATTCTGCAAAAGATGTAACTGGAACCCATACCCTATCAAATTTCCTGAAAACACTGCTGTGCTTTTGAATGACACCCTGATCTACTAATAACTGTAGCTCCGAAAATGATGCAGGCCCACATTCATGCCCAGCACCATCAAGGTAATACCAATCACCAAAATGCAACTGCAGGTCATCAAATGAGCAAAGACGATCTTTGGGGATGCTAATGAAAGTAGTAGTCTTCAAAAACCTCTCTGAACCTACATCTCTAGCAATCTTCAACTGAGAATCACCATCAGCTGATGATCGATTCCCATCACTATTTGCAGTGATTAGCCTAGAAGACCTTGAATGCCCCTTACCTCTAATCTTCATTCGAGGCTCAGAGACAAATGAACCGTGAGCCTTAACCACACAAGCATTTATCCTAATAACAGGTAGCGTCGATCCTTTAGTTCCCCTCATTGTCATTGTTGGCATATCATCGAGACAGGTAAATGCCCAAGGAGGCAGATCAAGTCGCCTGCTTTGGGAAGGATAATACAATTCATCTTTCTGATGCCATCTAGGATCCTCGTAACCTGACTTGGACATCTGACATAAGGGGAAACCATCATTAAGAACAAGCTTCTTTTTAGTAATTCTTTCTTGGGCAGCTTCGTCATTTCTCATCCAGTCACCACCCTTGCAAGACCATGGTCCAGAAGTCAAGTCACCATCATCAATGCCAAAGTCCTTGTCAGATGATAAATATGTCTTGGAACCAGTATCTACTGATGAAGCAATGTTGGTAAATTCCATAATATCATCAGTGCTTTGATCGAGCTGTTCACTAACATGATCTGAGAAACCTGTGACGGTCAAGATTAAACATTGAAAGGAGCTGAGCTTCACAAAATAAATAAATAAACTGAGTCCATGTAGCAAAATGACAAAATACTTTTATTTATAATAAAAATAATACAGTAAAAATTTCAAAAAAAATAAAAATAAAAATAAAACCCAGTCACCCCATTAATGTGTGATGTGTGAGAATGCAGTAGAAAACCCTGAGAACCCATTTATCAATTGTCAATTTGCTAGCACAATTTAGTGGTCCTTGGGAGTTATAAGTTCAGGATGTGTACAACTGAAATTCTCGAGAATTTTTTTATGTAGTTGATGCTTGGATGCTGTTTCAATCTCCTCAACGTTAGTTACATGCAATAGTTACTATCCTTTGTTTAATTAATGCACGTCCTTTTTGGTGCTTTCTAATTACACGCTTTTTTTACTGACAATTGGAGAGCATATTTGACTTCTCGCACACAATTCTTATGTTCCCCCACACAATTCTTTTACATTTCTATTTCTTAAATTTAATATCTCAAAAGACAAAAATGAAAAATTACGGAAGAATTAAGTTATACCTTCGGAGATGGCCAATTTTTCCCATTGTTCACCATCAAAAGTCATCTGCAAAACTTCTGCAAGAAAACAAATAGACGGGAAAAGTCAAGAAATCTACATGAACAAAGCAAGGAGGGAATTGCCAAAAAAAATTTCAAAGAAGTTTTTTTTTTCTTCTGAAAACCAGAAAATCGGAGCTACACTCCCCTATACCCAGGGTAACCACGCCTGTCTCTAGGCCAAGCACCGGGAAGAAGTTAGAAAGAAGTTAGAACAAGTACCTGCAATGGTTTCAAGTTCTCTACCAGGAATAATAGTAATATCCTCTAACAAAGTGCCGATCCTTTCATCAATGTGAAGATCTCCTAATGGCTCAGAAATATCCGCACCTTCGTCAGAACATAAAACTGGCCCACCACTTGAAATCGGATTATGTTCAGAATCGCCGCTTTGAATATTTATTTGTCCATTATCTGTGGCATCTGTCAATAAATTGCCCGGAGCTTCAGGAGGGCTCACCAACTGAGTTACAGAGTCTGGTACAATGGAAGGAAAATTTACAGTGACCAAAGGAGAAACAGCATTCTCGACTGTCACCCATCTGTCACTATCCAAGTGCTTGATAAAGTGATCCGACATTAAAGAACCTTCTTCGACAAGTGCTTTCAGATCATACAGCCTAGTAGGTCCATGTTCCACACCATAATAATCAAGATAAAACCATTTAGCCGTTGATGTATCAGTCACCAAAGGAACATGTGGCGGGGTGTCACAAATATCCATATCCTCCTCCATAGAATGCAGCTCCTCAGGAACTTCATCCACGTGAGACTGTTCTGTACAAGTTTGGTTTGGGCACTGAGACTTCTCCCCTTCATGAGACCTGCATTCACCAACGGTCTCGATCGATCCACTAGTATTCAGCTCGATGATCTCGTCGCAGGATTCTTTTGTTGTCACAATTGATTCTCTTCCATCAGGGTCCTCCGATGTAGCTTTATCTTCCCCCTCCCGAGTTCTACTTCCATTGTTCAAACTGTGCTTTTCACTTCCTTTGCTTCTTCTGCTTGTTTCTCTATGGTTATTGGATCTACTCTGATCAAGAGGCGATCTGTCCAAATAGTTTGGTGTTCTATCTCTACGGCTGTGACAACGAGCTCGATCTTGTGGGGACCGCTCTGCATGAGGACTGCGATAACGATGGTCATAATGTCGACTTCGATCATAAGGCGATTTATCACGTCCATAAGGTGATCTTTCACCAATATACGGCGATTTATCCCGATGAGCAGGGCTGCGGTCCCTGTGATCATAATACCGGGATTTTTCACGAGGTGATCGATCAGGATGGCCTGGACTATGCCCATGTCTGTTATAAGCTTCCCGAGAAGTAGTAGAAGAAGATTCATAATGCCTTGAAGAAAACTTATCAGAAGAAGATACCCGAGAAGAAGAAGTAGAAGAAGAATTTTTACAAGACCTTTCCATAGGACGGATTGAATAATGGTCAGAATTGGCTCTGCTGCTATCCTCAGAAAGCCTCCTGCTTTTTGAAACAGCATATTCCCCATGATCACCATAGTGTTTGCGCTCGAAATTATCGGACTCCAGACTGTAGCGCTTCAATCGATTGCTAGAAGAATAATCTTTTCCAAAGTTCTTACCATCACTGTAGTCATTCCTATGAGAAACTTCGTCGTTCAAAACTTTTGAACCATACCTCGTACCTCTGTCTTGTCCACTCTCCCACCTGGGCATACTTTTGCTGGGCTGATTCCCACTTCGATTGAGCTCTTTCCTTCTAGTAACATCATCTGGCTCGTATCTGCGTGTTCTTGAGTAACGAAACCCATCCTTCACAATATCAACTTTTTCCCATCTATCTGGAATAAACTCTCCTCTCTCAATTTCATCCTTTGCAAACCTTCTTGGTCTATTTTCAGCCTCACCCTTCCTATCTACGTCCCCTCTCCGCCATTTTCCACGTGCACGCTCTCCTTTTTCAATCTCCGGTTTCCTCCATTTTTCACTGTTCTCACTTCCGCCTCTTCTTGACTTCTCAGGCACAAACTCCCCATTCTCTACTTCTACTCTCGACCACTTCAATGTTCCAAATTCACCCTCTTCAACTTCATCTTTCTCGGCATTGTCAATGCCGTTTTCGACATGCCCAACTTCTCTGCTGCTCTTCCCTGGCTTATCCAACTCTGATTCTGTTCTTCCCAATTCAACATCCTTGGCTACAACCTCGTCTTTCTTCACCTTCATCTTCTGTTTCCGTTCTGCATCACTGAATTTGACTGAAGACTTGGAATTGAACCCATTACTACTCTTACCTGCACAAAGCATTTTCTCTGAAGGAATTGAAAACGTCTCAATAATACGCTGCTGTTGTTGCTGCAAAGGTATGCATGCGACGCCTCCATCGCCCATGGAAATACCACCTCCGTCACTCGAACTCAAAACCCTAATTCTCCCTTTCGCCAGGGCTCTCGATGCTCATACTGCGACAAACCTCAAATCCCCAAAACCTCCCACCAATTCAAGACCCTGCAATTCCAAAAAAACAAGAATCAACAACAAAATCAAGCCCAAGCAATGTAGGGTTTATAAAAACAAACCCAAAACGAAAAACTCGCAAAATTCGCGAAACAAGAAATCACCCACAACGAAGAACAACCCCAGTCATCAAAACAAAAACCTACCAATTCAATTCCATAAATGTAAAAAGAAAACAATCCAAACCAAAAAGAATCAGAGAAAAACAAAATTGAAGGGAGAATGAACAGATCCAGTAGGAAAACGAAAGATAATCGAAGCTGCGACAGACTGATTAACGGCGATGTACGTACGGATCAAGATGAAGTCGATGAATTACAAGTTCTGAAATCGATTTCTGTGTGAAAATCTCCCTCTTGTTTTGAAACTTTTTGGAAAGAATTACAATCCTTTTTTTGCCTATTAGCGCTCTATATCTTTGAGTCGCTCTTTGGTTGCGTTCTATGTTGGTCTCAAAGAAGAAGCTTTCTTGTTCCTTTTTTTTTTCCTATTTTATTTTTTTTTTTCCCCTCTCTTTTGCCTTCTATAATTCCAATTCTGCCCTTTGGTGAATTTATTGGGTCCAGGAAGTAAATGGGTTGAATTACCAAAAAGGACTTGGTTTTTTTTATAGCGAGTGGCTTGACTCGGGTTTTCCCATTATTTATTCGTATATTTTGTTTGTTATTAAAAGGTTAAATAATAAGTTTGGTATTGAAAGGTTAATTATTTATTAATTTCATTCATTTGTTGTAATACATTTTAACACCACGCTAATAAGTTTCTCAAAAAAAATACCAGGGTAATAAGTTCAATTTTTTAAATTTTGATATTTGACTCTGGTATCTAATCATTAGCATAATTAATCTTGTTTTTTATATTTTCATCATTTTATCCTCTTTAATTAGGAAAAAATACCATTCTAGTCCAAATTTAGGCGACAATTGTATTTAATTTTCATATTTTAAAATTTAAAACTCATTTTAATTTGTATGTATCATTTGTAGATTTTTTTTTTCATTAAGAAATAATATTCTATAATATGTTAAAATATAAATAAATCTAAATCAACATTTTGTCATTATTATTATTTTTTTTAATATAAGTTGAAAATGGGAGACCACAAATCCTTAAAAAATGTATAATTTATGTCAATTAATTCAGAGCTAAATACTGGAAAAGTCAAAAATTAAAATTAAGAATTATTAAAAATATCATAAGAAAAAATGTTTTTAAAAAAAAAAAAATAAGAACCATGCTAAATAGAAACATTTTCCAATTAAAATCAGTTACAAATTAGAATTCTCCCCTTGTCGTGTTTTTTAATTTACTGAAATGCCCCTGTACGGTGAGGTCGTAAACAAGATATTTACCTCTGTAAATACGCCCGTCTTTTTCAGGGTGGGGCGGAAGGGAGAAGAGAGAGAAGAAGGGGTGTTTTGGTAAATGTGTGATGGTTTTGGCGCTCAAGTTTTTGGAGGGTTGAAAAAGAGGAGGGATTCACGAAGTCGTCGTGATTTTCGCGTTGGGCTTGAAATTCGGCCCATCATGATATTTCCAACCGACCCGCTTTCGCAAGTCGGCCCATAATACAACTGAATTGGGCTCAAAAGGGCCCAATGGTGTCCTAAAATTAGTATTTTGCAAAAGAAAAAAAACGAAGACTAACCCCACAGATTAGAATATAATTATCATTTCAAATACATATTTAGATTTTTTTTAGTATAAATTTGGGGAGGCAGATTACAATATCGATTCTTCGAGGGTTCGAACCTGTGACGCTGGTGTTGAACTGATTTACAATCCAAACAATGAAACCACAACAACCACTGACCCTTTCGCTAATATATGTTTAGATTTTCGACCTCAATATTGTTGAATTAGAAAATTGTTATAATATCTTGTATTTGGCTTTCGAACTTTGTATAGTTTGTGGCCCATCTTTCAATTTATACGGAAAACAAGTTATATTATTATTAGATAGTGCAAAAAACTAATTTGAAATGAGTGGAACAATCTATTTACCTTTTTAAATGAAATTTGAGATTTTTAATATAAGATCACCATAGTTTTATTTATGATGGTGCACTTTAAATTCAAAAATCTTAAATTGATTTTTAATGAGTCGAATACTCATTTAAATTTTATGAATTATGATATCAAATTAGTTAGTATGCGATTTATCAAATGATAAACAAGAGAAATAATCTCATATTTGTAATGTGGATATAACAAATTGCCATCAAAATGGCTATTTATTTTCTTAAGTCTCATTTGATTATCATTTGATACTTTATTTTTAAATTTTTAAAAATTAAAGTACAATAATCTATCCTATAATTTTCTTTACTTTAACATCTATGTTCTAACTATTTTTTTAAAAAATAAAATCTTAAAATAAGTAGACTTCAAAATTTTATTTTAGTTTTCAAATTTTGTTAGGATTGAAATACTTTTTTAAGAAAAAATATATATACTTTTAAAGAGTTTGAGTGAAAACAAACTCAAATTTCAAAAATTAGAAATTAAATGATTATAATTTTAATTTTAAATTTTATATTGTTGGATAAATGGTGATGAAATGTAAATATACAATGTATTATGTTAAATTAGTGATATTGTGACAATTTTATTGAATAATTTGGCATATTAACATACGGTTGTAGATGTCGTCAAACGATCCGAATCACAACAAGTTTGATTTTCGAGTTTCTGGGCAACTCAAATGGAGAGCCATATACAAAGCAGACGAATATTTATGTGAATGGAGTTGGAAACTGAGAACAAATGTTAATCTTTTGTTCGGTCCACTCCATCTTTTGGAACCATCAAAAATATATATATATATATATATATATTACACAAATAAATGAAGTATTTAAATTGTTATAAATAAAAAGTGAGAATATATATATTATTTTAATTTTAATCTTCATAATTCAAAATTATTTAAATAGATATTTAATATAATAATAATAATAACCACAAATATATCAAAAATACAAATAAAATAAAATAAGAAACAAAGTAAAAATATGTTCTTAATATATATATTATAGATATTATTCATATATATATATAATATGAATAATATTTTGGGCCAAATAAAGTGTTAGAAGTCCAACGTCTCGTCTTATTTCTTCTCGAAACAAAGACATCATAAGGTAGTAGGATTATTCTTTATTATTAATAGGAAAACTTATCTTTTTCGTCCTTACTTTTTGCTTGTAGTTTCACTTTAATTCTTATGTTTTAAAATTAAACACTTTTACCTATTACATTTCAATAATACTTCAGTTTAGTCTCGAGCACAAATGAGTGGTGACTAGAATGATGATTAAGTTAATTTTAAAACTAAATAAATTGATGATGTGTTAGTATGATGCTTACATGGATTTTTTTTTTTTAAATACAATTAAAATAAAAATTCAAAATGCACATTTTTTTTTTTTTTTTCACATTTTTAGATGAAATATATATATACGAAGACTTTCAACAGTAAATTAAAAATAAGTGTTATAGTTGAACAAAACGAAATTGAAAGTGATAAATTGAGCTTGATGTTGTGTTGTTGGTGATCAACCTCGAGGATTTTGCGGTCTTATAAGAGCCTATATCTGCTTTCCAACCTAAATCTACCATTATATTTTGATCTAAAATTGGAAGAATTTGAACTTAATTTTGATTTGAATATATATGCAAAAAGAATGGGAGGATGGAGATTAGTACTTATAGGTGGTTGTATAAATTTGAACAACCCAGATTTGAAAACATTTTTTAAAATGATTTTTAAATTATTATAATAATTTAAGAAAAAAATATGGAAGGAAATTTCTAGCTGGATGGATTTCGTAGAAATTGGACTAGCCAAGGAAATATATCCAGTCATGGGTAAAATATTCTTTCAGCTCCCATCGGAGAAGAAGAAGGTCTACGCTTGCCTGCCGCTTCCAATTCGATGATGAATCTCACACAATTATTTTTAATTTTTAATTTAGAAGATGAAATGTTTTTTTTCTTTTTCTTTTTGATATATATTTCATATAAAAATTGTGAAAAAATGGAAATGTGTCTTTTGAATTTTTATGATAATTTTTTTAAAAAAATAAGTATCATAGTCACCATTTATTTAGTTTTAAAATTAACTTAATTATCATCCTAGTCACCATTCATTTATGTTAAAGACTAAAATTGAATATTATTGAAATATCAAAAATAGAAATATTTGATTTTGAAACATAAAGACTAAAGTGAAATTACAAATAAAATGTAGGTTTCCTTATCAATATCATAGAACAAAATAAAAAATCCTATTTTTAAGGATGAGACAAAAGAAAACTCCATTTGGATTTTCATGATAAAGACATTATTTTTCAATTTTCAAAAATTTGTATTTAATATATATATTCTTAAATGGATTTATGCGCTATAAAAAAGTTCATGAATTAGCCTACATTATGCCTTTATTATAAGTTCAAAAAATCCAAATATCAAATATAATATGAAAGCATTTTAATGATGTGAAAGATGGGACCAAGTCTGTCTTTGTCTTTCTAACAATATCATATTTAGTAGAGACAAAAGAGCCAAATAGATCATTCTCATTTCTCATTAAAATAAGCTCATGTTATAAATTATATGCTTTGTGAGCATTACAATGTTAATTATTAGCTACATGCTCAACGTTATTATTTAATCTAACCATTAAATTACAAAAATAACCAATTCTGTTTGTATTTGAAAAAAAAAAAAAGATTATGCCAACAATTTTTTTAAAATTTTTATAATGTTAACGAGGATAATAGCTTTAGCAAGATATTATGAATTTGAATCTTTCTCTTCAAATTATAGTCAAACTATAAGAAAAAGAAAAGTTTTTTTTTATTTGCATGATACAAGAGGGCGTTTTAAAGTTGGAGTTTTTGCAAGAATAGATCAAATTGATAAAATATTTACAACACTAGGCAAATTTTAAAAAAATTAGCAATCAAATATACGGTATAAAGTAATACTTTTTATACTGAATAAATAATACATAATATAATATGATGAGTATTATTTATACCGTATATTTGACTATAGATGCAAAAATTTTCAAATTTTTTTAAATATGTAATTATTTTATAAAATTGGACTATCCAACCCAATTTTCCATCAAAGTTTTAATTGAGTAATGGTTAGTTTTTAGTTCACTTAATAGTAAACGTATAAAGCCCAACAACCATTATCATATATGACTCACTAATCTATCCTTAAACTTGTTCCACTATAATCCTTTATCTCCATCTAAAATATAGACAATTATAACTCAATGACATAGTTATTACACCATAAATATAAACAATAATAATTCATTTGTGACCATTAATATATGCACACAAAGACAATAATATAACTGTTTCTCAAAAAAAAAAAAAAAATAATAAATAAATAAATAATAATAATACAATTTATGTAACTATGTGAAAATTGATTAACATCAAATTAAATAATCAAGAAAAATTATACTATATAGATCATTTTCAAACAATATTTACACATTTAGCCTCACAACTTTTTTTTTGCAATTTTAGTTTTTCATTTTAATTTTCGGGATTTTTAATTTTTAAAATGCCATTTGTACCCTTTTATACATTAATTGCCTTAATTTGAATTTCAAAATTGCAATAAATGTTAA
>JBBMEF010004158.1:0-26090 GCA_037832685.1 Sicyos baderoa | reverse complement strand
AATCCATGGTAGAAGATCAAAGGGAAAGAGGGGTGAAAAATGAGAAGGAAGAAGATGAAAGGAATATGTTATTTTTTTTTTATTATTTTCATGCCAACTCATCACTTTTTTAATTATAGTTAATTTTTTTTTTAACTCAAGGACCATTTTTAAGCTTTTGGCAAACTGGGAGGACTAAAATTGGACTTTTGAAACTCTAGGGACTAAATTGGAACTTAGATGATAGTTGAGGGACCAAAATGGTATTTTAACCTTTTAATTATTAGTTATCTCTTATCTGTGTGACTCAAGTTGCTCCAATCTGCTGGATTCATCGATCTTTCAGGTCAGATTCCATCCTCTGTACCCCGAAATTCTTGCTAGTGGAAGCTTGGATTATGATGTTCGATTGTGGGATGCAAACACTGCCGAATGCATTGGCTCGCGTGATTTCTGTAATTTCTTTCTCCAAGTTCTTTGCATAGCCTTGTGAAGATGGTTGGATAGTTAAATTTTTTTGTATTGTTTACGTGAGTTATTGCTCAACCTTGTTCTCCTCTATGCAGATCGTCCTATTGCATCCATATCTTTCCATGCCCAAGGAGAGCTTCTTGCTGTGGCATCGGGTCATAAGGTGAGGATTTTAAATGGGGTTCATTTGTTTTCATCGGGGACGGGAGGGACTTTTCAAAGGAATTTACTTCCTTTTCGAGGTCTGTTTCTTGTGTGGTGGGGGAGGAGAGATACTTTTTCATTTTCTTGGAAAACACTTGGGTGGAGATAGTTCTTTTTACTCGTTGTTTCCTTGGTTGTTTGCTTATTGTGGTGAGTGTGTTGGCTCTCCCGGGATATCATCTTTCTCTCTTATTAAGTTTCCATCGTTCTTTGTCTGATAGAGAGATGTTGGTTATTGTTGCCCTCCATAGTCTTGTGGGAGATATTTTGTAGTGATTTCAGTCGCTGTGATATTCGTTGCTGGGTTCTTAGCCCCATCGGAGGATTCTTCTTGTCATTCTTCCTTTTGTTGTCTGGTTTATTCTTCTTTTGGGCTGGCATGTTATTCACGTCAAGACCTTAGACAGAGATGAGGAAGCTTATATACTTTATGAGTCCGTGTTGCATCTTATGCAGTAGGGTGACAAAGGATCTTGTTCATTTTCTTTTGGGCTGTATGATGGCTTTTGAGTTGTGGAGTTAATATTTTTAAGGTGTTTGGCCTCTGGCTGGCGAGATTGAAGAGATGTAGAGAGATGATTAGAGACTTTTTTTTTTGTTTCTTCTCCCTTTTGTGAGAAGAGAGAGTTTTTATGAAAAACAGAGTTGTGTACTATCGTGTGAGGTATCTAGGCAAGAGAAATAATAGAATCTTTAGAGGAGTTGATAGTGTTGTTTGAGCTCTCATTACAATTTGTGCTTTGGTCACTTAGCTATTTTGTAGTTACCCTTTAGAAGTAATTTTACAAGATTGGAGACTCTTTTGTAGATGGTCTCCCTTGTTAGCTAGGCTTGTTTTTTGTATGCTCTTTGTTTTTTTTATGCTCTCAATAAAAGTGGTTCATTATATATATATATATATTTTTTTTAAATCTGCAATATACAAACTTGATCTTAATTTTATGAAGCTTTACATTTGGCACTACAACAAAAGAGGGGAAACACCCTCACCAACCATTGTTTTAAGGACACGGCGATCATTGCGGGCTGTGCATTTTCACCCACATGCAGCCCAATTCCTTTTAACGGCTGAGGTAAGTTATTTTTCTTGCCTTTAAATTTGCTTTATTTCAATCACTTAGCTTAATTTTTCTACTTAACATGTTCTGAAGGTCAATGATCTCGACTCATCAGAATCGGCCATAACATTAGCAACATCTCCTGGATATGTGCAATACCCTCCTCCTACAGTATATTTTGCTGATGCACATACTTCTGATCGTTCTAGTTTGGTGGATGGCCTACCTTTGATGTCCTTTCCTCTGTTGATATGGCCTTCATTTTCTAAAGAAAATAGGAGAATGTCCATGCAGCGGATGGAAGCGGATCATGGTGCAGGGAGATTACAAAGAGTGGATCCTTCTGCTTCAGTGCGGCTTTTAACATATTCTACACCATCAGGACAGTATGAACTTGTATTGTCACCCATTGAGCCTAATAGCTCATCACCAGTTCCAGAAGAAACTCAAACTGGAACCAATCTTTACTCAAGCGAAATGGAAACAGAAGTTTCGGAAACTGTTGTGGATGCTTCAGAGAATATGGAAGTGCAGAACGAAGTGAGGAATAATCAAATTTTTCCTTTCACTGACCCTTGGGAACTGCCTTTCTTGCAAGGGTGGTTAATTGGCCAAAGTCAAGCTAGTCAACACGCTCTTCGGCCACACAATTATGATGTTCGTGAAAATTCTTCTGCACCATCAGATATAGGAGGAATTCATGCTCCACTTACTTCACAAATTCCTACCAATGTTAGCCAAAGCAGAGGTGGTAGGAGTACAAGACATCGTTCTTTACGTTCTCGCGTGCTTGGGTCTGATGAAGGTGCTAGTATGAGTAACTCAATTCCTGACGAAAGTGATCCTCAACCTATTGTCAACAGAATTCAGTCTGAGCTTGCTGCCTCTCTGGCTGCAGCAGCTGCTACTGAGTTACCTTGTACTGTGAAACTCAGGATATGGTCACATGATGTTAAAAATCCTTGTGCTCCACTTGACGATGAAAGGTGTCGGTTAACCATTCCGCATGCAGTTCTTTGTAGGTATGTTCTTTCTTTCAACTAGTTATACTTAATATATATATATCTTGCCTTATTTGGTAGATTTACAATATGGGATGGTTGCAAGGCATTTATTTCTATTCTTGGATTCTGGTGTGGTCGCACTAACCATCAAGTTTACCTACAAATTATGTTGTTGCAGTGAAATGGGTGCCCACTTTTCACCTTGTGGGAGATTTTTGGCAGCATGTGTGGCATGTATGTTGCCACATATGGAAGCTGACCCTGGATTCCAAAGCCATGCTAACAATGATGCAACTGGGGCTGCAACATCACCTACACGACACCCGATTCCTGCTCAGCAGGTCATGTACGAGCTTCGGATATACTCTCTGGAGGAGGCAACGTAATATTTCTTCACACTCATACTATGATTGAAGGCAGCACTTGATACCTCTCCCTTTTTATATCTTAAATTTATCCTCTCATCCTTGTTTTCTTTCTATAGGTTTGGTATGGTTCTAGCTTCTCGGGCAATAAGAGCGGCTCATTGTCTAACATCTATACAGGTTGGTTAATTATAAGGATTCTTATGTTCCTTTAAGTACCTGTTTGTATTGTTCTGTGCATAAATTCTTGGAGACATTTCCTTACTAAGGAACATATATTTTAGTATTTTACCATCACCTTTAGTTTGCTAATGCTATGTAGTGAGTGTGCATCCAGTGCAAGATCATGTAGTGATAAGTCTTATTTTCGCAAACTTAAATGTGCCTTATTAAATGGAAGAATTGAGTCCAATACTTAAATGTGCCTTAGTTAAGGTTTGGAAAATTCATGTGCATTTTTTTCCTGATTAATTTAAGTTAACATATGTAGTTTTTCCAATTAGTTGTACAAATCCACCAAGAATGGTACATTTAATACATTCTGACTAGTGGCTACTTTTTGGTATTAGTTTAATATACTTTTAACGGAAAACAAATAGGGGAATCTTTTTTTCTTTTTTTTTTTTTGAGAAAAAATAGGGGAATCTTAGTAGAGGTTGATAGGGTCAATACCTCCCTTTTTGAGTTTGTTATTGAAGAAATGTGTAATTATCCTTCGTCTCTTATTCTCAACCATTCGAGTTTTTCCCTTTTTTCTTGTCATTTTGAGGTGCGGTGGTTTTTTTTTACTCATGTATTTTTTTTCTTTTTGATATGTGTGAGTGTCCAAGCCCCCTGTGTGGCGTGTATTATTATATTTTTTTTCATCTTAATGAGGGCTTAGCTTCTTGTAATACAAAAAAAAAACGTCCTAAGAAGACGAGTGGTATCTACCCATTGGCTTCTTTTCTGTTCTCTTGTTTTGTTTCCTTCGTAGTTATCTGATACAGCCCGGTGACCAAGGTTTATACACGACAGAAGAAACAAAACACGGAGGCAGAGCAAATTGACGAAGGGTAGTTTCATCCGAAGCTATTTTGTCATATGGATTGTGGGCCACAAAAGTTTGTCAGGCCGAGAGGCTTTTCTTATCTGCTTTTCTCTCTCTTTCTTTTTAATCTGATTTTATGCTTGCTGTTTGAACAATTCTCTCGAGAGAATTGCAAAGGATTATTGGTTTGATTTTCCTTGAGTCTGTTGATAAACAAAATTGATAGTGAGTTCTATCATCTTGGTTGGACCTTGTTTTTTTCGTACATATTTTTTCTTCTTTTATTCGTTTCATTCAAAGCTACTAAAAATTAAATAAGTTGTACTGAGTTTCTGAAGTTTCAACTTGTAACTGCAGTTCTCTCCCACATCAGAACACTTGTTACTTGCTTATGGCCGTCGCCATAGTTCACTTCTTAAGAGTGTTGTCGTAGATGGAGAGACAACTGTGCCCATATACACTATACTTGAGGTAGTTTATTTCTTTTTTTTTAATTACGATAACCAGGATAAAATTGAGTGTATCGACATTTTTTATTATGTGTACAAATGAAGAGTTGCATTCTATTTCTTTAGCTCTGATGAAACAATGCACTGTTCCAGAGGCATATTAATCTATTAACAGCGATGTTGATTGATTTTATATGTTAATTGTCATTTTGTTTCTCCTATTGAGGTGGGGTGATTCTTTTTTTTTTTCTTTTTTTTTTTATATTTATTTATTTATGAGTTGGCCTAGTTTCCCAGAAGACCTTAGGGAACTAAAAGGATGGGTTCAATCCATGGTGCCACGCGGCACGCCTTAGGAATTAATTTTCTTGACAATAAAATATAGTAGGGTCAAACGATTTTTCCATTAGAACAGTTGAATTGAGCTTAAGCTGACCCGCACACTCATGGATATCTAATAATAATGTTTACAGGTTCAAAAAATGTTTTTAATGTGTTTTATCGTGGACCTCATGGTGGTGGCCGTACTCAAATGGGCATTGTTTACATGGTTTTCAATTATTGTAGGTGTTATCAAGAATCACAATATTATATTTATGTTGGCACTGATGCAACCTTCGTGGTTGACATCAATCAACCTGGTTCTTCGTTTATGATAATGTTCAACTGATATTGACCATGTAGCCTTTTGATGTTCCTTTAATGTTATTAATTGACTGAAGATTGCTTTGACAACTTAGGTTTACAGAGTTTCTAACATGGAACTTGTGAGAGTTCTTCCGAGTGCCGAGGATGAGGTAAATGTTGCTTGTTTCCATCCCTCAGTTGGAGGTGGTGTAGTCTACGGGACCAAGGTAATCTGCTAAATACATAAACTATTTTTGTAAAATATATTTAAAAAATTTCTTTTCAATGCAATTATTTTGTCTGTTATCTTTCAATTTTAATGCAACGTTGATGTCTTTTCTTGGCTGTTCATCCATACAGGAGGGGAAGTTGAGAATCCTTCAATATGACAGTTCTCAAGCCATTAATCATTCAACGTATGGTTTTCTTGATGAGAACATGCTTGAGGTAGAAACAAGTCGGAGTACTTTTTTCTTGTTTATTCCTCTTACTCACGAATATTTATGTTGGTTGCTCTTTTTTATTTTATCAATTTGAAGTGAAAATAACATATTATATATATATATATTATATACATGCCTCTCTGCATTGAAATGCCACTTTTTAGTGATGAATTCAGTTACAGGCAGACCACTCAACCAGCATCAAACGATAAGTTAACTAGATAGTAGATGTGAAGTTGGGGCACAAAGCACATATTTCACCTATCAGAGAACTTTTCATTTAATCATGGCATGCTGGGTTGTTCTTGACTTCAATTTTTTTGTGTCTGTTTTTTGTTGTTTCATAGGCTCCGTAGAAGTGAATGGCCCGGTCCGTCTATCTGATTTGATGTTTTCACTTTTTGATTTTTTTTTTAATGGCTTAGTCCTTAATCCTCAGATTTACTTAGTTGACATTAGTTGGGAGTAATTTTAGCCATTGAGAGAGGCAGCCGGCGATTATTATTTCATATCCGTGGCGGGGAGATTCAAACCCGTGGCCTCCGAGTTTTTTCTCGTGGTGGTTTTTTTTTTTTTTTTTCATATCCGTGACTGTCCGGATAAGCTTTCGCGCACCTCGACTAATGTCACGGGGCATACCGCTTGACCGTACAACATTTGGATGCAGGAAACCCGTAAGAAATTAATTCCTTAGTAGGCGGCCACCATGGAGATTGAACTCATCATCTCATGCACCCCAAAACCCTCTTTGACCAATTGAGCCACCCCATATGGTTGTGGTGGCATTTTCTCTTAGTGGCTGTATATGCAATTATTAGTGTGGAATAGATTTTTTTAATGGATAATGAAAAATTACAAATGCTGTAATAACTTCTAAACCTAGAACATAAAACAGCTCCAAACCAAAAAACAAAAAAAGGATCAGCCCAAAGCAAATGATACTTTTTTTTTTTTTTTTTGTTATCTGTGACTGCCAGCTCAAAGCAAATGATACTCAGAAACATTGCAAACTAAAAAAAAAAACCTTACTCTTACAAATGGAATTCTATTGATGTTGCTAGTTTTGTTATGCATGCTTTCGTAATTTGAGCCCATTGTTGATGAGTTCTCTTTGGGTAGTAAACTTAAAATGCTTGTTTTGTTTCAATTGCAGGTTCCAACATATGCCTTAGAATGCTAGTAATGGTCAACCACAACATGAGATTCGACGCAGTTGACTGGTCTGTGTCTCTTTCACATCCTCTATTATTTTTTTTTCTCTCTTTCTTATTATTCACCATACTTTTCATATTTTATGGTTTTGGTTACACTATCATTTCTTTCCGTTGTCAAGTTAGATAATCAATCATATATGAGGATCAAACCTAACACATCAAACATACAAGCCTTTTTGTATAGACTTATTGGTTATGTCATCAGCAATGTCCCAAACTAAACAAAAGGACTTCACGTAAAATATCCCAATTGTCAATAATAAAAAAAAAGTGAGAAGCGTTCCTCAGGATTTCTAGGAGAGCAACTACCGGTCTAGAAAATCAAACTTGGTCGTCCGGGCTAGCTTAGCGGCTTATCCCCAAGGGGTGGTGGTTGAAGACTTGAGTTTTGAAGGTGTGCTCCCCTCAAGATCTCAGATTCAAGACTCACCTGGGATACTCGGGTAGAGAAAATGATCTTTAGGATAGAGATTTCGAACTACTTTAACTTATAAGAAACTCAATACCACATTTGGTCTTGATTCCAAGGCTTAAGCACCGCGACCAATATTCGAGAAACCTTCGCATTTCCTCTCTTCTAATAGGCGTTTCTTATGTTATAACGTGTAACAAAATGAAAGTTCTATCGTTTCCTTTAAAAAAATAATAATAATAAAAATAAAACCTGTAACAGAATGTGAAGTTTTCCTGTAAATTTATCGCAAATTGCTGGCCCAAACAGTCACGGATATAAAAAAAAATGCTCGATCTATTATTATCTACTTTGGGCTGAGATTAGATCTAAACTTGTAAATTCTAATGTGTGAATTGTGATTCAGGGTGGGTTTGCTTTCTTTCATTAAGCAACCTCAGAGCACAGCAGAATAGATGGATCCAATACTCATTATGCAAATCCCCCCTCACAGAAGCAATGCCAAAAATTCATTGTACAAGCTTGTATTTTTCTGTTTGTAATTTAAAAACTGTTCTGGGGCTTAGTTGATTTGATATTTACCTGGAATTTTATATATTACAGAAAAAAAAAGAGAGAAAAAAGGAGAATTTGTCAAGGTCGTCGAGGTCATTGTATGTGCTTTGTTTGCCTTCAATTCCAGATGTTTGAATTAATTTGAATGGACATAAAGTGTAATCTTTTTTCCCTCATGATTTTCCATGAAAGATTGCAGGATTCATATATGAGATGCATACCAGTAGGTGACAAAAAATGATGTTAATTAAATATTAATTTAGAATTTTAATTGATACAAAAAATACATTCTCATTCTTGTAAGTTTTCTTTTTTCTTTTTTTTTGGATACAACAATATTGGAGAAAGGAAGATTCGAATCGGTAATCTCATGATTATTAGGCTGGACATGATGCTAATAAAATTATGTTCTTATTGACATTCTCGTAAGTTTTCAAATCATTACTAATAATAATACTAAATATATAAATTACAAGAATAATATATTTGTTATACAATACAAAGGGGGAGGTTTGGTATATGGACAATTTCTTTTAGTAAAAAATAAGATGAAATAATGTGATAAAAGAAAAACTTGTTTAGGGGTTGGTTTTTATTTCTACACTCATTAATTGAGCAACACAATTAAACCCTCCATTTTAAGTGCTCATTTAAACCTTCCATTTTGATTCGCATGAATTTCTATTGACACAAATCAACTTTTGAAAAAATTAGCCAAAAAAAAATCTTGAATAATTATTATTTTTTTAATCATTTTGATATTTGAATTCACCAAAAAAATTTATAAGTTCAAGTATTATAATAATAATACTTCATTGCTTTCATTTTTTTCTACGATACTTATTTTAATTTACGGAAGAAACTTGTTTCCAAATAGTTATTTAATCACTAATAATCCAACATTGAAAAACAATCCAATATGTATACAATGATTATTCGATTTGTTACGCTTAAATAATCAAATACATTTAAACTTATTAATATTACATAAATTTATATAAGAAAAATTGTACTAATGAGTTATTTTTAAAAAATAATTACAAATGTAGACAAATTTAAAAATATTTATATTAATAATTATTAATACGTTTCAATATTGTATTATAGATACTCATTAATATAATATTATGTATGATTAATATAATATTATAATAAAGTATGTACAATACTTATTAATACCAATTACTATAGTTCTAATTTCCTAAAAAGTGACCATATTGTAACTCTTCAAAATAATCTCTTGTTTCTAACCTTTCAAAATAACTCCAACAACTCCTCACCCAAATCCAAACACTTTCTAGAGCTATATTGCAGGTTGACTCGTTGTATAATGTTGTGTATAAATTTTCATTCACACCAAAAGAAAAAACACGAGAAAGGGAAAGGTAGAAAATATTTTTTCTTAAGGTTGTAAACAATTTAATGGTAGTGAGCTTGGAGGTTGGTTCAAGACAAATGGCTGCCATTTTGAATGAATTGGAAAATGCTTCAATACTTCTCATACTACCTTGTGCAAGGAAACCTACCACTTGCAAGATAATTCTGAAAAGAAATTATGTGAATATGTTACATGTTCGAATCTCTCTTCCCTCAATATTGTTGTATCAAAAAAAAAAAAAATCCTTAGGCCCCGTTTGATAACCATTTGGTTGTTTGTTTTTTGCTTTTGAAATTTAAGTCTATTCTTACTCAAATGTATCCATCTTTTCTTAAGAAAGTATGATAATACTGATCAACTTTAAAAAATAAATCAAACTTTTGAAAGATACCTTTTTTTGTTTTCAAATTTTGGTTTAATTTTTACAAATATAGGTGAGATGTAGATGTCCAAGTAAGAATAAACATATGTTAAGATAGTTGTTCTAGACTTAAATTTCAAAAACTAAAAACTAAAAACCAAATGGTTATAAACGGGGCCTTAGATACTTGAATTTGGGATTGAGGAGGCACCTTAAATAAAGGTGAACAAATTTCTGAATTTAGCTCACTGTCTTATTTCCTCAGCAATCTGCATTATCCATTGGTGAAGACCTTTGTATTTGGAAACCGGATCCTAGTGGCCTCTTCTCGGCCTCTTTGTCTCCCATGGAACCTAATCTGTCCATTTATGGAGCCATATTGGAAAGAAAAATATCCAAAGAAGATTAAGTTCTTCGGGAGATTTTTTTCTTTGATATCCGTGACTATCCGGGACGGCAGACCCGCTTGCGCACACCTCGACTAATGTCACGGGATATATCGCCTGACCCTACAATAGTTGGATCCACCTGTCGTTATTGTATGAATCCACCAGTACCCATGACAAATTGCAAAGGAAGCTGCCTCATATGTCTATCCGAGTCTCGAACTCATCTGCTGGTTACTTGGTCATTGGCTGCTTCATTTTGTGAGATATTAGAAACTGCTTCTCATGGCCAACAAGAGCAAAAACTCAGCGGCATCAATGTACACCCAATGACTTTGAGGTCTTGAGTTCGAGTCTCCCACCCTCCAATTGTTGTAATCTCAAAAAAAAAAAAAAAAAAAAACTGCTTCTCATGGAGCTTTGCACCACCAATGGATGTCCATTCTCTCCTCTCCTCTAGGACAACTTCATCCAGGCTTTTTGTTGGAATATTTGGATCGATCCAACCGCCATATCTTACGAGACAAATAATCCACTTACAATCGCATCATTGATAATTTAACTATCCTTAGATGTAACTTGGTGCAAACAATCTCCTTTATTTCATAACCTATAGTTATGATTCCCTCTTACATAGTTGGAGATCCCTTTGGTAATCCTTCGAGGTTCCCTCTTCTTATAATTTCATATTTTGATGAAATTGTTTCTTATAAAAAAAAAAAAAACCCATAGAAATGAACAAGAAAACAAAATAGGGAAAAGCCTATATCTATTTCTTTCTAGGGAAGAGCAAGATTTTCCAACCTGAAGGATATTCTCCCTAACCTATGGTTTTCCTCGCCCTATATTATAATTTCATGAATCAATGAAATCGTTTCTTATCCAAAAAAACCCTACGGTTTCCCTCTAAATCAGTACTAAACATCAGAACAGAGATTTTGTGCTGCACAAGCACCTAATTAGAGCATTGAGAGGCAAGAACAAATACGGGAGAATCAATCAATGAAGTAATGAATGTAAAATTTTAAATAAATCAGCAAGAAAACAGAAGCGCTAAAATCCCTAAAACACAGTAGAGTAGTAGCATAGCATCAATCATCATATTTGATCAAGAGAAGCAAAATAAACATACGATTCAGTAAATTGAGTTGTTTGAATGAATTTGATTTCATTTGATGTCGGAGTCATCAAAATCGTCCTCGAAAGCGTTGAAGAAATCGGCGTCGGCGAGCTTGTTCTCGGCAGAGATCACTCCCTCGCCTAGTATCTCAAGCGGATCGACATCATCCACGTCCATGGCGACCGTGGATCCGGGCTCTTCCATCTCCGCAAAGAACTCCATCGGTGTAGGCCTCATCCCTGCTCCCGCTGCTGCTGCGATCAAAACAATTAGGGTTCTACATCGTGAATGATTGGAATATGAACAAAATCGAAGGGATTTCTTCAATGAAACATGGAAATCTTTTGATTTTGCAAACTGAATCAAGAAAAACAAGGAAATCCAGGCCAAAAAGTTGAAGGCGTTCAAGATTCTTACCTGATCGTTCTTGCTTCGCCTTCGAGTCTGAGTGAGAAAGGGTTCGAGCTCTCACAAATTGATAATGCGCGCTTTCGGCTGAATTTAAGCCTACTATTAATTCAACCACTATTTTTAAAAAATTGAAAATTAAAAAAAAATAGTTTCCAAATATTTATTTACTCTACCATAGATGTCCGGAATAAAAAATGTCTCGCATCTTTAAATCATTATGTTTATTTTACATCAACATTTTTAGTATTGGTGATATTTAGATAATTAGTTTTTTTATCCATAATTGAACATGAGATGAGAGGTAAATTTACTTAAAGTTTCAAAAATACCCTTACAATATTTATATATATTTTTAGATTAATTTATTATCACTAACGTTATCTATATAAACTTAATTATTATGTATTTAGATAAATTTGTTAAAAAAAAAAAAAAAGTTTATTGTATTCATAATTTGTTATTTTATTCAATAGATTCATTCATATTTATTTAAGATTCTTACTTCAATTTAAATAAGAATATCTTAATTAAATTGAAGTAAGCTTAACCAAACATTAATTGACATATATTATGGATAAAATGTTGTAATATACTAAATAAGTAAAGGGCAAAAATGTCCTTTAACGATGTCTTCTACCTAAAAATTTAGAAACTCATATTTTTTTAAATGGCATTTAAAAGGAGTCAAATGTCCTTTAGATATCTGAGAGCTAAATACCAATTTTTAGGCTCAAACTCGTAACCTTATAGTTGAAATGAATTAACACCAAACGAGACAGTTAATATGTCATTTACCATCGATTTTTTGGAAAGAGACTTTATCAAGCTTTCAAATGCGAAAGAAATTTTATTAATTTTATTTTTGCATCAAATATGTTTCCAAAATTAATAATATTGGAGTTTTCAAATGGTGTCTAATAGATTTATGACAAATTCAAAATTTTAAAAAACTAATTGCTATTTTAGATAATATAATTAAATTTTTGTACTTTATTTTAATTCAAGAACATTTGAGGTAAAAGTCTCAAACCTATCTTTTGTGTCAATGAACACTGTTTTTTTTTTTAAAAAAAAATTTTATATTTGAAATGTATAAAAAATTTATTAGACACAAAATTTAAAGTTTAAGAATCTATTAGAATGAAATTGAAAATTTAAGAACCTATTAAACATGAAATTTATTCATCAATAAAAATTGATCTATTACAGTAATGTTTTATAAGAACAGTCATAACTTTATTTATTTTTCATCTCGAACAAACTCAAGTTCTAAAATCTAAAATCTAATTTTAAAAAATCATTTATATTTTAGGAATTTGATTAAGAATTCAAACATCTGATTATGAAAGATAAAAATGAGTACAACCTTGCTTGAACAGAATCTATTCTATAAGTTATACTATTACTATATTAATTATTAAGTGTACATGTTAAGGAAATTAGTATCATTTTAAGAAATCAAAATTCAAAATGTTAGTCAAGCCAGTCTAGTAATACAAAATTCAATTATTCCACTGAGAACATCTTAAGTGACATCTACATATCAAATATCTAAATAAAATAGTGATGTAAAAAACCAGTCCAGTAATACAAAATTCAATTATTCCAGTCTTCTATACTTTTTGAACTCACTATTTTGGTTACATAAAACCTCAACAAAATCTAATCTTGTTGAGGATAGAATAAAAAGTCCAAAACATAGTCTAACCTTTTTTTAATTTAATACAGTGGGGTCTGCCTTGAGTACAATCTCAGGTTTTCAAATTCTATTATGCTTGTCTAGACTAATCTAATGGTAGGTCAGCTCACGCATACTTCGACTATTCTCACGAGATATATCGTCTAATCCTATAACATTTGAATGCCAAATAAACTTGTAGAAAATCAATTCTTAGATAGATGACCACCATAGATTGAACTCATCGTCTCTTTAGACCAATCTCATCATGGGACAACCATGTAATGTAACCTTACAACATTTGTATAAAAAAAAAAAGATTTGTTGGATGTTTAGTTAATCACGGGACGGGATTGAGAATCTCAACCTATCATCGGTTTCATTAAAATAGAAATCAAACGTACTGGACTTGTATTACAGAAACCTACTGGATTATATAATGTAAAGAATGTTGACAAATAGATATAACTGACAATCTAAGCCAAATATGCCAATTCAAGAGAAAAAGGAAAAAAATCACCATCATCTTGAGAATAGTTGTACCCTGTTGACGTTGCAAGTCGAGGCAGGATCCGCCAAGCAGCTACAGAAACCATCTCCGTCCTTGGGGAAGGATGCCGGTAGAGGACGATCTGGAATCACTCCGACCTGTAGAATAACCAGGTGTGTTAAGAACTTCAACTTCCTGAAAAGTGTACGGGTGTTGGTGTGGATAAGAGATAGAGAGACCTTGTTGATGTCAATGTGAGCCGGTGTCTCATAACGAGCAACAGTAACAGCCAAGCCAGAACCATCGGACAGTTTAAAGACGGACTGAATCTTGCTGCAGAGAGGGATGTGAATCCTTGTTAAGAATATGACATTATGTCCTGTTTTGTGCCCCAGCAAAAAGTTCTTACCCTTTCCCATAAGTTGGTTCTCCAAACAACATGGCACGCTTGTTATCCTTCAATGCGCCCGCTAGTATTTCACTCGCACTAGCCGTTCCCTTATTCACCTGATATAAGCGTATCACCAAAATTACCCGAGTAAAGTTCAAAAAAGGCTTACACTTTTCAATACACTAGATTAAGTGAAGTTAAAAAAATGCTGCGAACTCTATGTCATAGAATGATGTAAAGGGTATCCTTTATACAGTAAGAAAACTTAAAAGTGACGTTTCAAAGAGGACAACCAGTTAGGGACCATGTGGGGTGGTTATTTGTGCAGAGAGAGCCTATCATGGGCATACATAATGAAAAGGGTAAGTTAGTTAGTTTGGTAAGGGTTAGTCCTTAGAGGAGGGAGAGAACATCGGTGCTCTCGAGTAAGCCGAGTTTGTCGTTCTTTAGTTATTTCCTTATTGTTTTTTATTGATATTAATACTATACCGCCACGGATTATCAAAGAACTCTTGATAACTCGTGTCATTTCCCACATATTGCCTTGTTTGGGAAGAATCCAGCTTTAAATTCAAACCACGAAAAGAAATGTGACTTAATGAAATGCTATGAATAAGCTTAAATTAGTCACAAAAGAGATTGTGATAAAATAACAACAGATGGGAAATTCAACCGGACCTTTATTTAGAAAGAGAATAGAGCTGAAAGTTTACCAACACAGCTAAAGGTTCTGAAGCTGCTATCGTGCTACTTCCATCTGAATCATATACATCTCGGACACCACGACTATCACAAATATACACGATAACACCTTTGTCCAACCTGAATAAGAACCGATAATATGAAACCAGGCTGCAGAGTTTTGAAAGAGCGTCCAACTTACTACAATAATTCTATGTGCATAGCACGTAACTCTATCAACTTGTAAATTCTTTTATTTCCAGAACTAGTTAATGTAAAAAATTTGGCCCCACTAAAAATTATAAATGTAATATACTTGGATTATCCATTGTGTCATATACATTATTAATGAAGCTTTGCATGGATATACATCAGATAATACTCAAATAGCACATACCAAATCTTGGCAATCTCAACTCCTTCAGGAAAAAGACCACCACTGCAACAAGAACCATAATTCAAGAGGTGTGCTAAAGAGAAAACTTAACTGCTGAAATTAAAAGCTATTAGCTAATCACCTATTGTCCCGGAGGTCGAGTACAAAGGCATTAACCCTGTTACTCCTTAAAGTATCAATGGCTTCCTTCACAGCACCTGCAAAGAATGTAATACTCATTAAAAAAAATAAAAAGTATGCTACTTCTTGTCCCTTGACGACTAAGAATACTAGACATAGTGCTGCTTTCGAATGACGTGCAGATAAGAAGAATGAATGAAAGAAACTTCCATTTAATTATTAAAATATCTTGTCTCTGAGTGTCAAACTACAATATAGTTGCCCTAGCTGTAAAGTAAAAATGATTTTTCTTACCAGATGCCTTTTGATTGAATGACGTAAGCTTGATGTAACCAATCTTAGAGGATTTGTCCCCTGAGCCAGGCAACTCACAGATTCTGGACTTGACTGGATTTATTGCAACTTTCTCTCGCCTGGAAGATGTGATTCTATTAGTTCTGGAACATTCAGAATATTTGAAAGAAGAGAAGACTGAGTGCAGCTCCAAGTTGAAAATGTAAGATAAAGGGACGAATTCCAATCACAAACTAGTCTAGACTGATAAGAGACTACCCTGCTTAACAAAAGAGTTTATTGAATTATGTTAAACCACCAATCAACCCAAAAGCTTAAGCCAGTGGGTTGGGGGAAATTTAATAGAACTCAGGACCTCTTATTCTGATACCATGTTGAATTATGTTAAACCTCCAATCAACCCAAAAGCTTAAGTTGGTGGGTTGGGGTAAATTTAATTATATCAACTAACAAAATTTAATCTAGTGCTGAAAGGAGGAAGGCATCATGTCATCGACAGCTATATGTTAAAAGTGTAGAAGATAATCTTACACCAAATCTAGATGCTTTACGCTGGGTCCACTTTGAACGGTCAACTGCACAGAACTTCCTTCTGGTCCTCTGTAACAACTCTTGTTATATGGCGAAGTAAAATACAATACAATTACTAAATAGACAACAAGAAATTTGTGCTTCAAAATAACTTCTGAAAACAACTAAAACCGAGTAAACACAAGTTAGAAAAATGGATCTTTATTAAACAACAGTTTCTATTTAGATTCATAGATGCTTTGTGTGCTTTCGATTATATTTGTGGTATTCCTTGTGATGGCTTATGATCAAGTAACAAAACAAAACATTTCGTTTGTTTCATCCTACATTTATCTAAATGAAACACCTCATACCATGAAAATGAAATCTATATCTTTGATATCTGTGACTGTATGTAGTAACCAAATACAGAATTTTAAGATCAAAGAAAAGTAAAATGCATTGAAGTTAAGTAAGTACCTAGTAATTTTTATTTTTTTATCTACCGACACTGACATCACGTATTGCTACACTATTTTTTTTTTTATATATCCGTGACTGTCCGGGCTGCACATCTAGACTAATGTCACGGGACATCGTATTACTACACTGTTTCAACATTATGATAACTTAGGAAGGAAAGAAACTAACTGCAATCGCTCTGCTGCATCATATATACCCATGGATTCTGTATTAGTGTCATCAATTGCCAGAATAACATCACCAGAAGTAATACCGGCTCTTTCTGCCGGTCCCCCTGGTGCAGCTGAAACTACAACAAGTCCAGCAGGTCCATCAACAATGGTGCTATAGCTAATGGACAGCCCTACACCTGTAAGAGCACCTTGTGTACCAGACTGCCTTCAAAGAAGATATTCAATATTTTAGAGCATTGCTCTAATACAGCAAGAAGAAGATTATAAGCAAACGTCACATCTAACTTGCATATGGAAATTCTTTTTCACCCATTCAAATGAAACAACCAAACAAAAAAAGTAGCATCTCCTACCTGCAAACTTTTAAACTTTTCAGGTTCTAGAAATCGAGTGAAGGGATCATCAAGAGTCGCAAGCATCTTTTTTATTGCAGCATCTGAAATAATTTTAGGAAGATGAGTAAACAAGTCTAAATTGAAGTACTTCATGGGATGTAATGGAGAAATCATTAACCACATACATGAAACTGCGTGAGGGCTTTCCATCAAGATCTATATTTCTCACTCCAACTAGTGAATTAAGTTTAAAGTATTATCTTCATATTTGATAATAACCTATAAATACTTTTCAAACTTGTAATTTTATTCTTTTTTATATCTGCGACTATCCGGGCCAATTTGCTTGCAGCTCGGCTAATGTCACGTAACATATTCCCCAACCCTACGACATTTGGATGTTAAGGAAAACGGTAGGAAATTAATTCCTAGTTAGGTGGCCACCATGGATTGAACTCATTACCTCTTAAGCTCCCCCATTCTCAAACTTGTAAATTATTTCATGAATAAACCATGTAAATTGTAGACATTGCTAAATCCACATTAGCTCACATTAATAACTCAATATCACAATAAGCAAATCAATAGGATCAAAGGTTCAAATGGGGTTTAAGAACAGTTTATTCATGCATCCAAATCATCATGATGAAAATATCTACCATACAATATAACAAACAAAGAGAGAAAAGTTCATACAGGTCTCTTCTCGCGAATTCATGGGTTCATTTCTCAGAGCATTTTCTCTGTAACGAAACCAACTTTGTCCATTGAAATTCTTGTCGATATAAGCACGGTCGATTGTCCGCCATGCCTCCAGAAAGAGTAGATTCTCTTCAGTAAGGGCCCCTAAGTTACAAAATCTCATAGAATCATAAATTGTGAACGCAAAACAAAAATGTACTCTGAACATGAATACAATCTGAAAATCAAACATACCTGATGGATTACCGTCAAAAGTTGAAGAAACCGACATGACAAGCATCACACAGACCATCACCCGAGCGAACCGCCGTCTAAATTTCTCCATAGAGTTCCTGATTCTTCGAAAACTCACCCCGCAATTTCTCCATTGGAAGACTGGAAAATAGCTCACGGACACCAAATCAGACCTAGAGGACAAAACGGAGTGATACCTCCATAGATTCCGAGGCAGCAAAACACGATTCGGCCCACAACTACAGCCCCAAATCCTCTCCCGGCCGAGAGCAACCATAGAGCAATTCCATGGCGAGTCCTGCGAAATGCAACGGCGGAATGAGATTGTGCATTATTATTGACGGCGAGTGAAATCGATGACGATTTGAAGAAAGTGGCGGAGGAGGAGTACCTTGACGGCGGCGCGTGCGGTGAGAGTATTTCGATGATGGAGGTTGAAAAATACAGAGCGCGGTGAGGAGAAAGAGGAAGCGCAGGTCGAGATGAACTCCATCGGCACTGTGAAGCCCTCGAGGAAGAAGACGACTAACGAGCGTTCACCACCATTGCAGATGCCTGTACGGCTGGCTTATCCATTGTTCTTTTTGGGTTTTTTTTTTCTTTTTCTTTATTCACATTCATAGACTATTAAATTGTATTCAAATAAATAAAATTGAAATATGATCATTTGTAGGTTTTTTAAGAATAAAATGAAACACACAATTTATATTTTTTTTAGTTAAAACTCTATTAATGTTGTGACTATGAAGTTAATTAAAATATAATCGATCAAACAAATCAAAAATCTTTCTAGTTCACATAATTGTTTGCTTTCTTTTTTTTATACATTTTCGTTTTAGGTTTATTATCTTATTATAACACCATATTAAAAATAAATAAACAAACAATTTACGTATCATTTTTTGAACATCAATCGGACTTAAAAAAACATCCGATTCTAATTATTAAATATTAAATTTGTTAAAATATAAGTTTAGTCTAAGAAGAAAGTTAGGGTTTGATTTTTATAATTTGAAACAAAGTCACAAGCATAAAGTAGGTAATATAATGTTAATGTAGATATTTCTTGAGGATTTGTCGTCTCTTGACAAGTGGTATCATAGTGATCTCTAACTTTGCCATACCAGAAGAAATATCAATTATGAAACAATAACTTGGGAGTCTTATAAGGTATAAAATTATCATAATGAACAATTATGGTTGAGTGTGTGTGCTCAAGTATAAATATTTATGAATGTGCTCGTGATTGAACATTTTGTATACTCCAATGTGGAGTAGTTTATGAAACAAGTGCTCTAGTGAAAAGGGCTTATAAAATGATTGTTTTTGCAAGGGATAACTATTGTGTGCTCAAACGTAAGTCAAATGCATATATGGTTGAGCTTTCTTATCGACTTAAATGTAATTTTGAATGATTCATGGTTTGAATTGAAATGTGCTGAAAAATGACTATATAATGGCAGAGGCTAGTATGAGGCGATATGTTCATGTGGAAATTGGTGGAAATACAAACAAAGTGTAGCCCCACGTTAATTAAACAAACACCTATTTCATGTTTAAAAAAAAAAAAAAACATAATTGGTTAAATAAGAAAGGACAAACATCTTTATTGGTATGAAATATTTTAGGTAAAACAAAAAACAAAGTCACTAGAATTTATATTTAAATAAGACAATATCGTATCATTATGAAGATTCATCGGTAACTACTAAAAAAACCACTAACGATACAACTCTCGATCCAAACCCTTACATCATATTAAAACTAGAGTACTTAAACATAAATGCCATGGTTTAAAAAATTCTTGAATAATTATTTAATAATTTAGTTGGCGTAGGAATATTAAATGGTAAGGTCAAAATTATTTTAGGTATTGTTACGTGAAATATTATAAATTTCAAACAACCTAAACCAAAAATGATATAAATAAAAACTATATGAATTTGTCATTAATGTTTTAAATATATATCAGACACTAGTTATTCTATAGTTCTATTATACATTATTCTCGATGGATGACAAACCTTATAATTTAAAGTTAAATTCAAATTGTAGTCGCTAAGGCCCCGTTTAATAACCATTTGATTTTTTGTTTTTTGTTTTTCAAATTTAAGCCTATTTTCTCTCAAATTTCCTAACGTGCTTCATCATTCCTACCATTTATCCATCTTTATTTAATAAAATAGGAGAATACTAACCAACTTTTTAAAACAAAAACAAACTTTGAAAAGCTATTTTTTTTGTTTTTAAAAGTTGGTTGATCTTCACCTACTTACTTAAGGAAAGATCTATACATGATAGAAATGATGAAACAATTTGTAAGAAATTTGAGAAAATATAGACTTAAATTTGAAAAACTAAAAACAAGAAACGAAATGGTTATCAAACGAGGTCTAAATAATTGCTTAATAAACTTGTTTTTCTTTCGATTTATATATCATAAATTGAAGTTTAAAGTGAGAATCCATCAATTACCTATTGTATTTAAAAATAAAAACAAAAAAGTTCATATATAAAAATGTATCGATTAAATCATGATTACCTCTCCTGAAAAACATTCATTTGTTTAAAAAAAACAGTGCTTGATTTTTTTGTCATCATTTATTTATCTTGAAGTCTTACGTAAATTCCAAAACCAATTTTTCCTTACATCCATACGTTTTATAGTTTTTAAAACCTAATGTATGTAAAAGGTAAAATATCTAAACAAAAATAAATATAGATGGTAATGTTTATAGATTGTATATATAATTTTGGACAGTTTATAGAGTTGGAAATTAAAGACACATATTTACTAATACTTGAAAATTAATATATAATTTTATTAAAAAGCATATTAAACTAGCTTTGTGCTTAATTTTTTCTTCCAATTGTACAAAATAAATCATAAATTCCATTATATTTAAACAATGATATTACTTTAGTAGTGGAAAGATTTCAAAAGGTGAGATAATTAACCATTGAAAAAAAAGGAGGTTTTGGATTCATAATCAGTTTAATTTTTTGTTTTTGAATTTTGAAATATTATTACTTAAAATTTCTATATTGTCTGTATCCATCTTTCCATCGATAAACAAAAACAAATTTATACAAAAATAAGTAAGAAAAAACATATTGTAAGATAGTTATTGTATGTTTAAATTTTAAAAATTAAAAGTAAAAAATTAAGACCCCATTTAATAACTATTTGATTTATTGTTTATGGTTTTTGAGATTTAAGCATATTCTCACTCAAATTTCTTATATTGTGTTTCCTTATTCCTCCAATATATTCATTTTTCCTTGAAAAGTAAGTAAGTACTAACTAACTTTTAAAAATAAAAAACAATTTTTTGAATTTTTTTTTTTTTAATTTGGTTTAGTTTCTACAAATATAGATAAGAGGTAGACATCCAAATAAAAAAATACATAACAAAATAATTATTATAAACTTAAATTTTAAAAACAAAAAACAAAAAATCAAATAACTATCGATCATTATAGTCAAAAATTTAAGCAACTTACTTATTATATATATATAAAAACTTGAAACTAAAATATTAGTAGTGGAATACTTAATTCTAAATATGGTTGAATTGGAATAAAAAAAAGAAGATAGGGTGGGGTTTTAAGGCTTTGGACTATTCCACTTCTCACTCTCCCTCCCACACATTCACATGCAAACTACTATTCCAAAATCCTCTCCAAATTTACATTCTTACCCCTCCTTCATCGCGTGTATTCCACGCTCCTTCTCCTAAATCCATCCATCCCTCAGCGCGTGGAGCAAAACACTATCATCGCCGCCACATGCGGTGTCTCTGCGGGGCCCACAGCACTTTCAAAAAACTCCAACCCACGTGTCAGTCCCCTATTGGCGAAACTACGTGGACGAATCTCATTGGACGGAGCAACACGACGACATCGTGAACATCGTCCCAGTCCTCATACACCATCGATCTCGTTCATACTTTCCGCTCTTCCTAATACACCCCTCTCAAACCCGTAAATACCCATCCTGCCCTCCCCTCCATCTCATTGGCTCCCAACTCACTTTCCAGTCAAAGTCAAACGCTTAAGACCGTTTAACTCTACACCCGCCCGCACGGGACCGCTCCCGTAACAATACGTTATAAAAACAAAAAAAAAAAGAAAAACAATTTATTTTTTATTAATGAAAAAAAACCAGAGAAGGAGAGAGAGAAAGGGTTTTCATCCTCTCGTTCGTTTTCCTCCACACCCAAAAACCCTCACGAAGACGATAACAAGAGAAAAAAACACTCTTTCTCTCTCTAGAAAAAAACAATTTCTCTCTCTAGATAGCCAGCAAATGGAGGCTTCTCTGGCTTTCATGGACGACCTTCTGGACTTCTCTTCGGACATCGGCGAGGAGGACCAAGACGACGACGCCGTCGTCGTTCCGCCGCGCAAGTCTTCCACGGCGGCGGACTCGTCGGAGTTGTTGAACGCCGCCGCTTTCCTCCCGGAGGATTCTTCTTCCGGCGGCCGTGTTTTGCCTGTAAGTTAGTTTTCTCCCCTTTTTTTATTTCTTCCGGCGGGTTTCGGGTTCACGCGGAGTGAGTTGCTGGGTTCACTCGCCCGAGTTTAGGGAGAGAGTGGAAAAGACGTGTATGTCCCCGGTGGATGTGGAGGAGATTCTTAATGTTGGAGGGTATTTTGGGGAAGTGGTGTTTTCTTTCACGTGGTTCTTAGCTGTCATCGGTTAGGTTTTGAATTATATGCGTGTAAATAATAAATATCGTGGGGTGGTAGTTAAATTACAGTATTGCCCCTGGCCTCACATTTTTCCAAGGATACGACTGGGCTTTTTAGTCTTTTTTACCTTTTGAGTAACGTCCGCCAGTCACGCCTTTTCTCATCCTAAATAGAAAAAAAATTAATTGAATTGTTATTTATTGTTGCTGTTTTTGTTTATTATTGGTGGGGAAAAAAGACCGAGTTGACTCGGTTTATTTGGCCGGGTTAATAAAGGAAACTCGTTTGGTTTTTTTAGGTAGCTTATGCAGAGGAAGAGCTAGAGTGGTTATCGGAAGATGTATTCCCGGCCGTCGAGACGTTTATTCTCTCCGAGTCCGACCACCATCTAACGCCGCCGCCGCCTCTGCCGGTGACGAATGTGTCGAAACAGAACAGTCCGGTTTCGGTTCTGGAAAGCGCTTCCAACAGCAGCCATAGCGAAACCACCAGCCACGGTAGCATTCTGATGAGCTGCTGCGGCGGGCTGAAGGTTCCGAGCAAGGCTCGGAGCAAGCGCCGCCGTGGCCGGCACATCTCCGGCCTCCATCTCTGGTTCAAGCAGCAACAACAACAACCCAGTTCCAGGAATGTAAAACAAGTGGTACCCGTAACGAGCGCGGCGGCGATAGGGAGAAAATGCCTGCATTGTGGAGCGGAGAAAACGCCGCAATGGCGGGCGGGGCCGTTAGGGCCAAAGACGCTTTGTAACGCTTGTGGGGTTAGGTTTAAATCTGGGCGGTTGGTGCCGGAGTACCGGCCGGCGAGTAGTCCGACGTTCTTGCCGGAGCTGCATTCGAATTCTCACCGGAAAGTGGTGGAGATGAGGAGACAGAAGCAGTTAGGTACGGTGGTGAGTCCAATGGATAAAGGGTAAGCTTGAATTTTGGGGGTTTTGATTTTTGGTTGAGTTTCATGATTAATTCCCATTTTCTCATCTAGTTTAGCTTTTCTAGGTATTTGTTTGTTTTTATTGTGGGATAGATATTTTAAAATTAGTGGAAAATTTCTCTGTTTGATGCCAAATTCATTAGGGGAATTTTGACATTTTAGTGTTGTTTTGATTGTGTTATAGTGCTCTTTTCTTTTCCAAGTTTTGCACATACATAGAAATTTAGGTATTTTCTTTTGATGACAGTTTTTCAGAGATTCTCTAATTAGGGTTTGTGGGGTGTTTTTTAATCCTTACAATATTTGTTTTTTTTTTCTTATGTAAAAGTCTGAGATACTTTTCTGGGTTTGTTTTTCCCCAGAAAAAAGCACAATTTTCTGCCAATTATTTTTTGTGTTTGGCAGGCGGGAAAATTGAGTGCAAAAAATCAAGGACTAGACCGAAAAATTTAATCCTACTTTTTTTTTTTTTTTTTTGATGGTTTGTTCGATCATAAAATCAATTTTTAATTAATTTTTGTGTACAAAATTTAATGATATTATTCTTGTTAATATTGGTGCAATTTTGTTTATTTCATGACATGATTATGGTGTTTGATTTGGTAGAATCTTTATCTTGAAATCAAATTAGGAAGCTGTGTTGGTTTGGTAGAATCATACTTGATTTGGAATCTTCATATTATATTAACAATATTGTTAGGTGGGCAGTTAATGTTTATTAAAAAATTTATTGAATAGGAGTTTCTTTTATTTTTTGTGGTTATATATTTATATTTATTATTATATTAATATATTAATTTTATAGGGTGGGTTTGGATATAAGGATTTGAAAATGAAGGTAGTGGTTAAAGGTTATGGGTAGTTATGAGGAGGTTTGTAAAGATAAAATCTTTTTTAATTTGAGAAGTTATGAGTGATTTAAAAATAGTTTTTTGTGTGGATATAGAAGAGTTGTAGTAATTAAGGTAATATACTAAGGCTTGTGTGCATTGTAAGATCAAAACCAAGGTATATTGTATACATGCATGGGTTTTGTCTAGGAGTGATGTTGGTTTGGTTCTATTTGGTTTTAGGTCAAATCGATAACTGAATTGATCCAATCAATTTGGCACGAAGAAGAATTGAATCAATGTCCAACAAAAAACATAATCATTGGTTCGGTTTTCTTTGATTTTTAGGTCAAATCGATAATCGATCCGATCCAATAGATTTGACAAAAAAGGAACTAAACACCAATGTCCGATAAAAGATACAATCATTGGCTCGATTTTCTGATTCGGTTCTCTACGATTTAATTCTTTTTTATTATTTTACTTCAAATTCATATTTTAATGTTGTTTTTCTAAAAAATCTCATAACATATAATTAAATTAAACAAAGAAGAATTAGTCATTGACCAATAAAAAGTTCAACTAATATATAAAAAATAAAAAATAGAATATGTAAATTGGTTCGGTTTAATTTTTATTGGTTTTTATAAATAGAAACTGATCCGATCCAATAACTTTTGGTTTTTTCTAAATAAAAACCAATATATTCAATATTATGTGAAAAATCCGATACAATAAATTGGTTTGATTTTGTCGGTTTTCGGTTTTCATCATCACCCCTTCCTAGTTTTGTCCTTAAGGGCGTGTTTGGTGCATGAATTAGGATTAAGTTAGTCGGTATTTAGTTACGCTGGGTATTAAGTTAAGTTGAGTATTAAGTTAATTTGTGTTTGGTAGACATATTAAGTTAAGCAGGATTAAGTTAAGCTGAGTGTTATTTGGTGCAAGGATTAAGTCAAGTTCTTATTTAATATTTTTCATGCATTTCTTTTAATGTCTACTCTTTAATTTGTTTTTCCTTAGAGTAACAATATGATATTCATTTTAAAATATGTTTGATTAATATATTTATTATTTATTTAAATTTTAACTTAATATCTGTATCAAAATAATTTTAATTTATTGAATCTACACATGGATTGAAAATGGCTTGTGTTTCCATTTAAATCAAATCAAGTAGTATTTGGTTTTGTCAATTTCTTTAATTTCTTCATTTTTTGTTTCTTTATTTGTTTCTTTCTCTTTTGTTTGCTATTTCATTTTTTTTTATGTGGGTTTATTTATTTGTTCACAAAGCATCCGACTTACAAAATAAATTTTTAAAAAAATTGTGGCATATCTCCTTCCAAATTTTTATGTAAATGGACAATTACATTAAGAAATAAATTCCCTATCAACATTTTGAGGTACAAAAACTTCTAACCCTATTTGAAAAAAAAAACATGATTACAAATGAAAAAAAATAAGGCAAGCATTACAAGAAAATCCATTAAACTTGGAATTGAAAGGTAATTTGCATTATCAGGGATGAAGTCGCCGTCATCAATGGTGGAGCAAAGGCATAAGACCCATTTGTTTTGTCGATGGTAGAGAGATGAATCATTTCTTTGAAGAAGAAAAGGAGAAATTTAAGAAAAATTATGCAAATGGGATATCAAAAAACGTGAAAATAAATATAGA
>JBBMEF010004086.1:0-26177 GCA_037832685.1 Sicyos baderoa | reverse complement strand
CAATCCCTTTGCTATTCCCAAACATATCTTCATTCTTATTGGCCAGTCCAAATGTAGTGAGTGCTCCTCAGGGTCTTAAAATGAGAACCATAAAATAGTTATAACCAGCTTTGTTTTGAGATTGAAACAACTTAATAATGAAAGATATATAAAGAAACTTACAAAAAAGTGCACGGGCAAGATTATTGTTCTCAAGATACTCATAAATAAGCAATAACTGGTTTCCTTCAATGCAACAACCATAAAGCTTAACAAGATTTGGATGTTGTAATGCAGATATCATGCCGATTTCTGTGATGAATTCACGATTTCCTTGTCTTGACTTAGAAGATAGTTGTTTTACGGCAATTGAAGTGCCATCCGGTAGTACTCCCTGCAAAATATTTTATGTTGGATTGCAAAATTATTTCATGGATAAAGAAGGAAAATATATCAAGAAATGATGCAAAGAAGACTGAGGAGGATACAGCTTCCGATAGGCGATAGCTATTACCTTGAAGACAGGACCAAAACCTCCCTCGCCTATCTTGTGTGCAGAGTCAAAGTTGTTGGTGGCTGCTTTGATTAGTCTTAAACTAAAATGATTTGTTTGTAATTTTAGGTCCTGAAGTTCTGTAACAAAGAAAGGAATGCACCGTTTTTTTAGTCAAAGGCTAAATAAAATGGAAATAGATCCAAGTTGTTAATGATAACACCATCAAAACTATGGTGTGTGCTCCGAAATGAATTTAAGTTTGTTGTCGATTTAGTTTGGAGGTTTTGATAAAAAAGAAATTTTAGTCTTTGAAATTTAGAAAATTGCTCTAAATGATCTCAAAGTTCATTTGACCATTAGTCTAACTAACAAAAGGATGACATGTTAGTTACTTTCTAATTGGGCTTGCTTGACTTTTTTTGATAGGAAATAAAACTTATATTGATGATGAAAAGTTAGAGAGATTCTATTGAAACAAGTTTCAAAAAACATCTTGGAAGATGGTCCAAAAGGAAGATGAGCATGAAGGAGGAGAAATTAATTTACCTCCTATCGTTCATACAGAGAATGAAGGGGTGGCCCAAAACATGAGAAGATAGTTTAAAGGATGATGGTTGGGGAAAGAGGGAGGTGTGCAGATTCTAGAGAGAACTAGAGAGTAAGGAGAGAACAACCCTCTCGAATTGGCCGGTTTATTTTGGTTATGATTAGCTCGTTCTCCATTTTGTCTAAGTTTTGTTTTTGTAGCTCTCTATAAGCTTTTGAACACTATATTTTGATATTAACATCATTTTCCTGAAAGTTTGTTTTTGTTAGTGTGTTTTTTTTAGATATTGGCTACGAAGTTGCAGGTTAGGAGGTTAGATACCTAACACATCTCCATTAAGCAAAAAGCAATGTGGGATTGTAATCACAAAAAGAGTGAGTACTATGACACCAAAAGAGAGCAAGATACAATGTAGAATCAATAAACTTATCGATATTTCGAGCTCTATCCTTGAAGATATGGTTGTTTCTTTGACTTGAAAAAGTATATTAATTTTTAAGTGATTGAAGTGTGTGATCACTTTCATTTTTCTTTTTTCCTTTCTTCTTATTCCTCTATTTCTTTCACTTCTATTCGATTTTCCGTGGTGTAAAGGAAGATGTGGTCTTTTTCAGGTCGTACACTCGTTATCTTTTTCTTTTTCTTTTTTTAATCTTCTGTTTTGCTTCTTTTTTTTTAATGAAACATTCTGTTTTTGTTTTAATATGTTGATAAAGGATAGTTGTGAATTTTATTTCAAATTCTCTTCATCTCATATTGTTTCAATCAACAACTATCAAACTAATAGTCAAATAAACTCCTGAATTGTATTCCACACAAGACTAAACAGACACCAAACTCAAATCTAAATTACATTAAACTTAAATTTAAATAAATAAATCTCTTGGAGTCTTACCCTTGTCCTCAGTTTCCTTTCCCCCTAAGTAACCGGTCCATCGAAGAAGAAGAACAACCAATACTAAAATGAGGATCAACAAAACAGCAACAACAATGCCAACAATAGCTTCCACAGATAACCCTCTAGTTTCCCTTCCCACATTAGTCTCCACGTGAAAGTCTACAATAGAAGATCAATAATTGTTGAAGATAAAATATGGTGGTAGAAAGTTGTAATCTTAGAATGGACAACTAAGGGCCCGTTTGATAACCACTTGGTTTTTTGTTTTTGGTTTTTGAAATTTAAGGCTATTCCCACTCAAATTCCTACAATGTGTTCCACCCTACCTACAATATATCCATCTTTCCTTAAGAAAGAAGGAGAACACTAACCAACTTTTAGAAACAAAAAAAAGTAGCTTCCAAGAGTTTGTTTTTGTTTTTAAAAATTGGTTAGTATTCTCCTACTTAGATGGATATATGGTAGGAAGGGTGAAACACATTGTAGGAAATTTGAGTGAGAATAAGTTTAAATTTCAAAAATCAAAAACAAAAAATGAAATGGTTGTCAAACTGGGCCTAAGATAACATTTAAATGATAATCATAAAAATTTACTTGGTGTGACAGTGATTGCAGATATGAGAGGTCCATACACCCCTATTACTGGAATGTAACCTGTTCCTTTACCAGCCCAATATAAATGGATCTCAAGAGTACTTCCATTGACTACAACATTAGGCACTTCCAAAACAAAGCTCTTACTAGCACCCCCAGCTTTCTCCATTATGTTAAAATCTTTTTCGACCAAGTTTCCCTGTACAACAAATAATCCAATTACTAAATAGTAATTACAGTATAATTCAAACACTTGAAGATGTAAATTAGAATGTGTTTTTACTCACTTGAATTGAGATATCAAATATGCGTTTCCCCAGGCTGGTATAAGTCTGGTCAGTAGTAAACATAATTTCAGCAAAGTGAAGCTTGACATTGTAACTTCCATTTCGCAAGCAAAATCCATAGTACTTGAGAGAAAGAGGTGAGACTCGAGCTGTGGCGTAGATGCCTGAAGCAGCTGAGCCATTGCTATTTGAAGTTGATACTATGTAAGGAAGCTTATCATTTCTCAAGAAAAGACCAGTACTACTATAACCCCATCTTTCTGGAGAACAAAAGAAAACTGATTCGCCACCTTGAGTATCATCCGCTTCATATTTACTGCCATTAAACTCCATTCTCCGTCCTCCACAATTAATGAACAACGAATGAACTACAAGTGTAATCAGAACCATCCATTAGACAAACACTTCTATAAAACAATTTGTAGATGGCTAGATAGTAGTAAAACCCACCATTTAGATGAAAAAAAGTAGCCCACGCCTTTGTAGGCTAGGTATACAGTATACTAGTGATATATTTTATCAATGATATTGTTGGGGACAACGACCCTCAATAGATCTCCACATTGATATGATGTTATCAAGTAAACTTTAGGTATAAGTTCTCATGGCTTTGTTTTTTGTTTCACCAAAGAGGTTTGATTCATATAATCTTCCCTTTATCTAGTCAGGTGGGACTACTTTGTTTGTATTCCCAACAAACCTCCCATCGAAGAGAGTACCACCTAGAGTCTTATGACCCAAATAGTCATCTCTTCGAATTACACTTGAGCTTATTGTAGACTTGCTTCTCACCAAAGCACAGAAAGCTCAACAACGAGCATATTACAAATCCACTCCTCACTGAATTCAACCACGGATGGATTAACACCCAAAGAATTTACCTACGACTAAGAAAAGGGTAGAGCTCTGATAGCACTTGTTGGGGGCAATGACCCTCTCGATAGATCTCCACACTGGTATAATATTCTACACTTAAGGTATAAGCACTCAGCTTTATATTTTGTTTCACCCAAAATGTCTCATGCTAATGAAAATAGTTGTCCTCACTCATTTACTATGATCTTCTATTTATCTTAGATAATGTAAGACTACTTTGTTTGTTTCTCAACCGATATAAAGCTAATTCTTTCAAATTATTTTTCATAATACCCAAACTTGCAACTATGGCAAAGACTCATTGAAAATCATGCTCTGTCTTTACTTACATCGAGTTTCTGTAGGACAAGGGAAATCCTTCATCAAGCACCAATGATCAGTACTACACATTAGATATAGTTTAGAATTTCTTTGTCACGCTTTAAGACTTATGAATGTTGAGAAAAGAAGTTCATATCATATATGATTAATAAAGACTTACTTTTCATTTCTCACGGCTGAACTAGAAATCAAGTTCCTGTATTTAAAAAAAAATACTGTAAAAATGAAGTTCTTGTATAAAAAGAAGACAATGAATAGTATAAATGATAAATTTGGTTTTAAACTTTCAGCTAAGGCTAGTATTATGTCTAATAGGTTCTTGAATTTTCAAAGTATCTTATATTGAGAAATCCACATTGAAATGATGGGGAGAGACCTCACCATTTATAAGAGACATGTGCTATTTCTCTAACTATCAATTGATTTTGAGATAGAACATTATGTTCACCTAATATGATATCAGAGTTTATGAAACCCAAATAGGTATTCGGTCCAAAACCCATCACATCTTAAGGGAGCATGATGAAGATCCAACATAAACTCATTTATTACTGATTGATTTTGAGATGGAATAGCATTTATTTTTTGTGATAATAATGGAACCTCACTCATATTTATAAATCTCTAAACTATAAGACAAAGCAATAAGTTTTATCTCAATATAAATGGATAGATATAAAGTGGCTTACACATGATTAGACTGTGCACAACTGAAAGCAGCCAAATCGGTAAAATTATTGTAAGATAAATCTCTGCAACAAAGTTTATAATACTGTCAGCCACAGAAGAGCTCCCCACTATATAATTTTTTTAAGAAATTGTGTAACTGAGTTTTGATACAAATAGACTGACATGTTCCTGTTGTTGTCAGCATTCATAATCCACAAAGGTACTTGGCCGCTTAAGGAGTTGTTAGTCAGAAACCTTCATCAAATTAAACATGTCATGAACAAAGGACAATTTTATTGCAATTAATCACAACAATATAAGTATTAGCTTACATGAACTCATTTTTTTTTACCAACAGATTTTGAAATGTCCCTGGAATTGGACCGCTTAATCTGTTGAAGCTTAGATCTCTGTTGAAAGGTAAAAGTTCCATACATGAATGATATTAACTCATGATATATTATTTTACTACAAAAAGAAAAAAAAGAAGGAAAATTAAAATGATAGTAACTACTAATTACAAACTTACAAAGTTCTTAATTCATTAAGCCCTCCAATGTAATTAGGGATAGGACCCTCGATTAAGCAATTTCTTAAGACCCTAAATGGAAGGGAAAAGCAGATCATGAGATTAACAAAAAGAGCCGAGTCTTTAATTGATAATGAAACAATTAACTAAGAAAATTTGCTTACAATGTTTTTAAGGATGTCATTTGAGCCAAATTGGGAAATTTTATCTGCGGTCCCTTCAAATCACTTATTACCCTACCAAACAACAAACATTACTAGGATTATAAATCATTTGCCTTCGTTATTTATAGTCAATAGTTATCATATTAAATCTTTAAGTTAAGTAATCCTCACAGGTCGGTTAAGTTTTTCAAATCGGATATGGCAGGAGGAATGGGATTCTCCAAAGAAGTGCCTTGAATATAACTGCAAGAATTTGGATTACTCAAATAACCACACGTCAAAAACTTAAGTCATGATAACTTTTGGTTAAAATATCATTTTAGTACCTAAACTTTGAAGTTGGTTACATTATGGGCTCTAAACTTTCAAATGTCTAATTTAGTCATTGTACTTTAAAAAATGCTTAAAATTGGTCTCTATGATAAGTTTGAAGTTAATTTTAATCGAAATTTGTTCAATAATAATAGCTTCAATATAGTAAATGACAAAGTGTAATAACTTTAATATAGTAAAGGACAAAGGGAAGCATATTTCTAAAATTTATAGAGAGAAAGTCAATAGAGTAACTTTTATGAAATCAGAAATCTATCCTAAGAACCAATTTCAAACTTTTTAGAGACCAAAATGCAGAAATAACAAGGAACGTGGACCAGAAATGGTAGTTTAACCATGATTTTTTTTGTTTTTTGAAAATTGTACTTGTTTTTTTGTTCAAAACAAGTACAAAAAAGTATTTTTTTTGTTCAAAACTTTACTTGGTTTGTGAAAACATATGAAAATCCTTAAATAAGTGTAGTATTAGTGTACGGTGGTTGACAAAAAAGTATTTCCTTAATTTCTTAGGAAACAATAACTTACAGTTTTGTAAGATGGATCCAGTTACCAATAAAATCAGGTATCTTTCCTGATATGTTGTTTCCATCTATCCGACTACAAAAACATGTAAAATTTACAAATAAGTTAAAAATGTAAGAAAATATACAAACAAAAAGATGCCCATCAACAACATATACATAACATACAAGTCAGTCAAGTTCCTCAAGTTTCCAAAAGATTGTGGAATCAACCCTGTGAAATTATTGGAAGAAAGAAGTCTGCAAATAATGAAAACTAATTTAATTAGTTGTATTTTATTAATGGTAAAAGTCAAACTAAATCATACTTACAGTCTACGCAAGCGGCTCAGTTTTCCGAGACTCTGAGGAAGATTTCCTCCAATCTGATTGTCTTCCAACACCCTTTGTAAATGCAATACCATTCATCATCAAACTACTCAAAAACTTCATTACATTAGTTTTGATGTATAGACATTTCTTTTAAAGCGTTAGGAATAACGACTCTCCATTCATTTTCACATCAATATGATATTGTTTTTTAGTGCATAAGTCCCGGTGACTTTGCTTTTGATTTCAACTAAAAAGTCGAGATAGTATCTTTCACTTATATACTCACTATTTTTCACTTATCTAGGCCACACCCAGCATAAAACAAGTATTTCTGAAAAAATGTAAATGAAAAAAAAACAGGCAATGAAACATCAAAAGGCTATCAAACAATCTGAATATGCTTACAGATCCTCAAGTGAAGGAATATCACCAATTTCTGGAGGAATCTGACCACTAAGTTGGTTTCCCACCATGGAACTGAACAGGACACATTCAAAATCACACTCCAAACATAATTTGAACAAAGATCAATTTACTTCCATGATATGTAACATAAAAAAAAGACAACTCACAAAGTAACAAGAGGAATGCGAGCAAATTCCTTAGGGATTGATCCAGATATAACATTGTAAGTAAGATCCCTGTTCAGTGAACAAAAAGTATGCATTGTTAGTCATATTAAAACATGGAGAAGAGAACCACAAAATTGAGGGGAAAAAAAATGCACAAAACCACTCCAACTATGGAGTTTGAAGTTTGATAAGTGTTGCATAGATAGAAAAACAATGGGAGTGCCTGAGATTGGTTGAAGCATTTCGTCGAGCAGTTTGTGGGCATTGGCGCGCTAGAGGAGGCTGTTGGGGGGTTCAACGAAGGAAAAGGACGCCGGGGGTTAGGATTGAAGTTGATTAAGTTAGCTATTAGAGAGCTACAATTCACCAAATGGATCAGTGGCGTAATAGTTTCATTGTTTGGTTGTAAATCAATTCAACACCCGAGAATTGATATTTGTCTCCCTTCTCCCGATATATACTCAAAATAATAAAATAAATAGAGAGCTCCGATTCCAATCCTGTATTTTGATGGTGCCATTCCAATGTGTTTTTTCTTAATGGCTTGGGAGGAATTTGAGAGTTCGAAGAGTGCTGAAAATGTTTACTTTATATGTGCTACTATTTCGTGCCTCAAACCAAATTTTTAATGCCAATTTCAGACTCAATTTTTTTTTTTTATGAAGTATAGCTCTTATACATATTTATGGAATATGGACGGGACTTTCCTTCACATCAAACAATAATTTACTCTTATTTCTCTTTTCTTTCCATCTCATCTTATCCTAGTCCATTCCATCCCTTTCAAGCTAAACATGCCCTAAGGGTTAAATTGTGCTACTCTAATATATACGATTGAAAAGTTTGATGAATTGTCAGAATTTTATTTAGGAGGTTTTTCATATACAACAAAAATAGGCTAAAAAATTGCATCATAGCATAAAACTGAAAATAATTGCACATATACCAAAAACGGAAAATTGGTCATTTGAAAAGAGTGATTGAGTTCAATCACTCGGAATTTATACCAACTTTAGGAGAACTTGATATAAACCAATTTTTGATAAAAATATGCTATAATTCTAATAGGGGATCTTAAAGTTGGTATACAGTACAACTTCTCTTTTTTTTAATTGGTCTAAAAAAATTCCTAATCTAACTTTGATCATGTACATCTCTAATATTATATAACCTAATAATCATAAAGTTACAAGTTTAAATCTCATTTTCCGTAACCTTTTGAATCAAATGATCTAATTTATAAAGAAATTATTTAACTAATTTTGTTGTATGAGTATTTGTATATAATAAGTATTTCACTTACAACTCCCGCAGCTGAGATAGATTTGCGAATATAACGGGTAGTATTCCGACTAGATTTTGTCCCTTTAGCAGTCTGTCATAACAGAGACAATATGGTCAAATTAAAACAACTATATATAAAAGGAGATACGACCTCACAAAAACAAATACATTCAAATTTTTGCTCATTTATGTTCATGGTAAAAGTTTCCATGGATTTTTTAAAAAATATATGTAGTTATAAATACTGAATTTCAAATTATAATTCAATTTTATTTAAATGTGAACATAAATATATCATTTATAAATGTTGAAAATCTACTTCAAAAACTTGACGAGTACTTGAAAGGTAGGTATTCACGTGTCAATAATGAAGTTATGAGTTAATTGACTGATATAACAAAAAAAATTATATCATTTATGTATGAATAGTGAACTTCCATGTATTTAATACTTCAAGAGCTATATTTTAGGTTTTATAAAACCTTCTAATTTCTAAAATTATAGGGAATAATTTCTAACTTTTTTTTTTTTTAATTATAGAGATTAAATTTTATATTTTTTAAATTATAGAAACTAAACTCTAGTTTTTGAAATCATGAGAACTAAATTATAACTTTTTTCAAACCATAACGACTAAACTTATATTTTACCATATTATTATTTAGATTGTAACATTTTTTAAACAGAATAAACACTACTTTTATGTATGTATTTGCAAGTTTTTTTTTTACTAGTAAAAAATACACTCTTTTCAAAATTGACCCCTCTCCCTTAAAAGATCCACTAATGAATATAAATTTTTTTTTTTTTTTTTTTTGAAAAAAATGAATATAAAAAACTTAAACCATTGAACTACATTAAATTGGATATTTTTTAATGAAGTATTTAAAAAATAAGAAGGTTGGTACATGTTGGTAACGCTGCAAATTGTAGTGCACGTGCAGTTGACTTGTCTCACGTGGGTAGAATCGATAAATAAATTGGAAAATCCGTCGCCATTGATGCAAGAATTTTGGGAGACCTTCCAATTTAAGTTCTTTAGCTTTGCAGATATTTCTTGAAGGCTTCTAACTGTCACATCCAAGTAATTTTTGTTGTACATAAAAACTTAAACATCCTAGTTAATTTAATTTCTTTAATTTTTGCAGATATATCAACTTTCATTTTAAATTTCAGAAATTATATAAAAAATGCCACTTCACCTACTTTTTTAATTAAAAAAAGGAAAACCAATTTAAACATAATTCAAGGACAAACCACCGATTACCATTTTATGGAACTGTTGAACTCAGAGAAACTAAGGACAAGGAAATGTAAATATCCCAATTAAGCTCGATAACTAACTTCAACAAATCAAGTTTTGTTCAAATTCATTTTAATCAAGGAAATGAAAACTAACTTCAATTGTTTAAATGGAAGTGAGCACAAGTGACAAGTGATCTTAACGTGTCGAGAAGTTGAACATTCGACTTATAATTTTGAAAGAAAAATGCATCCCTACACATTCATATACATATGCAGGGGGACTCTATACATGTACATATGTGACTCCATTTGATGACACATATTATTAAATTTATGTGGCACCCAATTTATGGTGGCATATATGTACATGTGTAGAGTCTCCTCTGTAGAAAAGTATTTCTTATTTTGAAAAAAGAGTTTGTGCTGTTAAGAGAGCTATCTTATGTTTGGGCTCCAGAATCCGAAAGATAAAACTCGTATGTCAAGGATATAACCATCAGTTTAGGGAAAAGAGGAAGGACAAAAGACCCATCCATTCCCCATTTTACTTTTAATTTCATAAGATTGTAACTCAAATTTAGATAAGGGTCAGCAATGTCAACCTTCAATTTCAAAAAGTGTAGCAATTTGAACCTTATAACAAGTTTTCATTCAGAAGATAACTAAAGGTGAAAAGCAGGAGCCCCCAAACATATATGTATCTATCATCAAAGAACAAATACATATGCAACCTATTGTGGTACCTTCTTGTGGAGGCAGAAGTTGGGCATCAGATCCTAATCCAAAGAAGCAGCTGAAAAAAAGCAACAGTCCACGGACACGAACACGAACACGAACACGATTCAAATCCATGTTCGTACAATGACAGCCAACAAAGCAGCAGAGAAACAGAAACAAAAACAGAGCAATTTGAATAGATAGAAACCAGTGGAATTAGGTGGTGAGTTCATGGAAATGAAAATGAGAAGAATAAGAAGAAGACTTTGAGAAGACTTGTCAAAAGTTGTGGGAAATTTCTCTAGATCTGAGCCCCAATTCAATGCTGTCACCACACAGCATTTTTTAAGGAGAAAAGGAATTTACATGAAAGCCGTAGTACCATGAAAGCAAGTAATGGGGACCAGATCCAGAGCAAAACTTAATATTATTTTGTTTTTTTAGGCCAACAATGATATTTGGGACGACTTCAAAGTTGAAGTTATTTGTCAAAAGGCTAAATTATCAAACATATCCCTAAACTTTCACATTTTTGTCAAACTTACCCTTAAACTTTGAAAGGTTTTAAAAGTGCCCCTAAACTTTACAAAACATTTCAAAATATTCTTACCCTTAATTTTTTATGGAAACCGTTAAGGTTTTGTTTAAAAAATACCATTGAACTTTAAAATGCTTAACAAATACTCTTGGTCTTAAAAAAACATACAATTTAAATAATTTAGTTTTTCAAATATTTGAATTTAATATGTCAAACTTTAATTGAGGTAAATGAGAAATTTTCGATAACTCATACATTTATAATTCATTTATAATCTTGTAATTTATTTAAATTTTGAGTTTTTTATTATCAATCGCAAATATAAAATTTGAAATTTTAAAGCGGTTATAATGAACAATACAATCCTACAATGCCCCATCTAAACATGTTAGGGTCGAATTGGGTTGTTCTATGTATAAAGTTTGAAGTGTTGGAGGATTGATCAACCTAAAAAGTGTAATTGATCCAAAAATTTCTTTTAACCCAATCAGACCAATACACCCCTAACCTACATAGTAAAATAAACTTTTTTATCTGGGTATTTTAACTTATTAATATTTTATGTCAATATTAATGGTTATTTAATTAATTAAATTGTTAGTAAATTAATTTCTTAATATATTTATGTGATGATTATTGTTATCATTTTACCTTTGCTTTTACTTTTTAGATGCATAAAATTATTAAAAAGTCATTCGATGTTAACTTAAACTAACCAATAATGTTATTGTCTATATGTTATTGTCCATTGCAACTTACTTTATATTTTCAAATTTAACACAACTATCTTACCATATGTTTTTTTTTTAATTTGGATATCTACCTCTCACCTATATTTGTAAAAACCAAACAAAAATTTTAAAACAAAAAAAAAATAGCTTCCAAAAGTTTGTTTTTGTTTCTAAAAGTTGGTTAGTATTCACCTATGAATACATTGTAGGAAAGGTAGAACACATTGTAGGAAATTTGAGTGAGAATAGACTTAAATTTCAAAAACCAAAAACCAAAAACCAAAAACCAAATGATTATCAAACGGGGTATTTTTGAAACAAAACCTTAACAGTTTTTATCCAAAACTAACGGTAAGGGTACTTTTAAAACATTTTGTAAAGTTTAGGGGTACTTTTGAAACTTTTCAAAGTTCAGGAGTAAGTTTGAAAAAAAAGTGAAAGTTTAGGGGTATGTTTCATCATTTAGCCTTTGTCAAATTACAACTAAGTTAAACTGAGAGTCTGGCCAATCAACTGCCAAGAGAGCAAATGAAAAAAGACTCACGCTAGGAAGTTGACCTTTTTTCTTTCTCCAGAATCTCTCCAACTCATTCAAGAAATTTAAGATTTGGATGGAGTGTTTGGACGAAGTTTTGGATGAAGAGTTAGTTTGAAAATTATTTTAAGGAGTTAGTTTGAGAAATTATTTTAAGAAGTTATTTTGAGTAGTTAAAAATTGAGATTTTTGTAATAATTTGTTTGAATGTAGATTTTTATGGAGTAGTTGCAGCAAAACACTCGTTTGGATATGATTTTTTTCTTTTTGTAGAATAGTTAAAAACAATAACTTTGTTGGATGTGAATTTGAAATAATGAATTATTTTTTAATTAAAAATGAATAATTAAAAATAAATTGTTAAAAATAAAGAGTTATTTTTAGTAGTTAGAAATGAAGAGTTATTTTGACTAGTTACAATAACTCATTTGGATTTAATTTTTTGAAGAGTAGTTACAAACACTCATTCTAAATCCTCTATAAATTCAACAAACAAATACCTCCAAATAATTTTTAAAGTGAAATCAAATTAATAGAATATATATATATATATATTATATATATATATATATATTATTAGCTACTAAATTTTGACATGAAAGTGGAACATAAAGATAGGGAGAAGCGAGAAGATAGACTCTATACGCCTATGAGTTGATAATAAGTTCTAATAGCTAGCCTAATCAACAAAACAAACATCTTTAAAAGAAAATAGGTTAAATGAAAAGTTTAATCAAATTTTCAAAACGTCATGAGTTCATCTCGCGCTTCCATCATTGTTGTATTAAAAAAAAGTGTACATTTTTAAAACTCAAGCCAATTTTTTTTTTTTTTTTTTTTACTTTTTTGAGTACAAATTGGGGGAAGAGAGATTACAAATACCGATTTTAGGAATCGAACCCGTGACCGTGAAGTGAAAATGGATTAACACCAAACCAGATAATCAATCGCACTACCGATCCGTTCGGTCAAATTTTAAATTTTAATTTCATAAAACTATTATTGTTTTTAGAGTCTGTCTCAGAGTTTAAGGGGGTGCTTGGACCACCAAGAATAAGAAGGAGAATGAGATGGATGATGGTTACCTGTGTTTGGGCCACCGGGAATCATTCCCCCATAATCACGTTTTCCAAAAATCACTTTTTTCATTCTTCGCATAACTACTTTTTATTCTCTCTCCAACCACTTTTTATATATCACATTACTATTTTCTACTCACACCATATTTATTATTATTATTTTTTATAATCATTACCTTTATTTCAAACACAAATAATCATCCTCTCCATAATCATTACCTTCACCCCAAACACAAATAATCATTCTCCCAATAATCATTCTCCTCTCTATTCTCCTTCTCATTACCATTCCCCCCTTAACCATTACCATTCCCCTTGCCCCAAACACCCCCTAAATGTAAAATATTGTTTTCAAATTAACCAAAGTTGTGATTTTAATGATAATAATGATAAATAAAGAGTTTAAAAAAATATATTTTTAAAAAAAGTATGATTCTAAACTGGCCCAAAAACAACATCTTCGAATCTCTATAGACTGACTAAAATCAGTCCCTATAATAAACGAGAAATGAACTTCAGAATTGACCATCGGGTAAAAAAGTAGAAATTTATTCTAGTTACCCTTTGGCAGTACAAGTTAGCTGGAACTGGAAAGCATCTTAAAGAACCTTGACCATTACCCCTGACATGAATACGCTTGGGTGGATTTGCTTAAAAGGGGAAAAATAAGAGATTTGAATTAAGCAAATAAATCTACCTAACTAAAACAAGAATCAGGAAAACAGTCCTAAGTATGTACTGGGATACCTTCCTTTTTTTAGTTCAACAACTTGGGGTTGACGAATTTGAACTCATGACCTCTTGATCATAACCAGTAAATACAAACTTTATGTCAGCTGAAGAATTACAATTAAATAAACAAGTCCAATGGATTTCTTGCAGATGTAGTTTAGTAATGGAACTAAGCAAACGACAATAAAATGACAGACACCCAAAAGACATCCATTTCATGCACAAGCAATAAAGCCTAGACTACGACATCTTTCAGGTTGAGAAGGACATGCTAAAGCAGATGTGCGCCCAGGGCCAAGAAGGATCTTTTGATAAAGTATAAAATATATTCTAGAACAGTAATTTGGATAAGCTAGCTTTTTACTGTACAAGATTTGGTTGCTATTGCTATCGCAAATCCACAAAGTCTAAATCTTAGCTTGTGAAAAACGTTATCTTAAAACTGAAAGAGATCATTAAACCAAGGGACAAGATAACCACCCAAGAAAGTCAACTATACACGCTTTTGTTTTGAGAGGATACAGTATTTGAATCCAAGGGGTATACATCAAAGGAATGAACTAGAAGTCTAAAACATGGCATATCTCATATACAAAAGAAAAATCCTACTTTTACCAGCCAGAATATCAATAACTTCTATTGTAGTCTTGAGAGTTAATTACTCTCACTTTTTTGTTTCAAGATTTCAAATAATATCCTAGTTGGCTCATCTAGAATATGATAAAGGGAGATTTTAATTTTTTTAGAAACAGGAAAATCAGAGTTTATCTCTACTATACACAGGATAATCACACCCGTCTCAACGTCAAATACGGAAGACATCAAAGAAATGGAGACACAGAAAGTATACAAAAATGATGAAAAGAGAAATTAAGAGTAAGATAAAGAGAAAAACTTACTACTAGTAGTATTGACCTAGTCTGAAAAACGAACATGGTTATCATGCCGCCTTGGTCGTGCAGTACAATTACAATATCATTTCTACTTAGGTTGACCAATTACACAAGCTCAAACCCCTCTGTATGGCATGACATATATTCAAAAGAACAAATATTGCAAGCATCAATCACAATGCATAAGACAACAGTAAGCATCAATCACAATGCATAAGTTCCTTCATTTTGTTTTTCGTTTCTCCATTTTTCTCTACTGTTGGACACATTTATCTCGTCCTACATTGGAAAGATGAAGAGTGTTCAACCATCTTTATAAGAGATATGACACCTTCATTCACTATCAATTGTATTTGAAGTAGAACCCATACTATCTAATAACAGTCATCAATGACACTTCCAATTCGAAGGCATTTCTATTTCCTGCCCCTATTTTTATTTTCTGAAAAACGAGTGCACTCAATTATAGTAGTCATTACACTTTCTCTTCTTATAAGTGATAATTGATAAAGGCTACAGCATAATTATAATCACAGGAAACCCTAACCCTAACAACCATCCTAAACGATACAAAAATCCAATATCCTGACGATGATCTAAAAGTGAAATTTCTATAGATAACAAACAAACCTGAGATCACTCAACGACTTTCTGCACCGCATCATTACGAGATTCCGAGAATTGAGGATCCAATCTCTGCTTCTGCTGTTGTTGCGACAGAGAATTGCGCTCGATCTGGCGCCACTTGTTCATCGCGATTGTGAAAATGACTGAAAAACATTAATCCAATAGAACGGTCAAGGAATCGGAGAAAAGTGAACTGAAATCAGAGAAGAAAAGAGGTGAATCGAAGAAGTTTACATCCGGCGCCGGCAAAATAGAGGAAGCGGAGAACCTTAGGACCCGCCGGACCAGCAAGCTCCTCTCCCGTCATTAGCGTTTTCCTTCGGACCGTCGCCGCCGCCGCCGCCGTCGAGATGCGGATCTCTGCTTGCAGGAAACTGGAAAGGTCGAATTTCAGTTCTTCACCTTCGCAACAATTTTAGGAATGGGAATTAGACCGAAGGAAAATGGTAATTAGTTTTGGGTAGATAAGAAATTGGACTGCATAGACTTTTTTACTCCAGTAAATTCGGCCTCTTTTTTTAAAAAAAAATCTCTATTTTACCATTTTCTTTATCGATAATTTTGATATAATCTATCCTTTTCTAATGATAAAAGTTTGTCAATTTTATTATGGATAGAAATCTATCCCTTTATTATTGAGCTTTTTTCATATATAGACCATATATGAAAAGTATTTGCAAATATAAGTGATTTGAAAAATATTAGCAAATGTAAATTTTCTTTTATTACATTATAAATTCTACAAATAATCAATTACATGAATACTCTCAAATAGTTTATTTTTAATTTCGTAGGAAAAATCAGAAAATATAAATTATTTCACATTCCAATCAATCACGCATGAATTTAGGGGCATTAATTATATTATTTTTCATACTCATAAACTCATTAGTATGCATTTATTACAAAAATTAAAGACAGTCTTTTAAGAAGAAAAATAAACTTTCATTTCATTTATTTTCTTATAAATTTTCCATCATTTAGTCTTCATCTTGATTTCTCCAAAAAAAACCTCTGGTTGCAAAATCTCGATGACATTTCAACGTTCTTGCAATTGACGATCGAAATCGGAAACACGACGAAAGACGAATTGAAGGTCATCATACGGTAGGTTTATAGTTATGTTTAGTTTTTAGGGTTTTTTAAATACAGTTGATTTGTTGTTCGATAGTGGGGAGTGAGAAAATTCTGGAGATATGAGTGTTGTAGTCTTGAGATTTTGTAATAATCGTCAATAAATTAGAGGGTGTTGTAGTTTTTGTGTTAAACTAAATGGGTTGGTAAATGCATATACTGTATAATGGTTGTCATATAGTGTTTGTTCCTCTAATTTTCAATTAGTGTTTGTTCACACATTGTATGTTATATCATGTCTATGACCCATTGCACTATAATTTTACTGTTATGTATTTATTGTATGTATAAACTACACAATATGTTATATACTCTCCTAATTTTACATACAATCAAACTGTTTGAACATTCAAATACATTTAAATAGTTTTATTACTTATCATCATCAATACTTGCTCAGTATTGTCAAAATGTAACAAACATATTATATCATAATACAAGTCTCCATACTAGCAAATTAAACACCGTTGTAAAATGACAATTGTATACAAGCATGATATTGCTGGATGTCGTACAAAACAAGTACATAACAAAAAACCATAAACAACATATGTAGAAGAAAATTGTTTGTGTAGTGAGACGGCACAAGCATGAGCACACGGTATTTTCATTAAGTTGTATTCTCTACAGTTACAACTTCTGTCTTGAACGTTAACATGATGTATCTGTCATAAATTACAAATATATAAGCAATTAGGAATGTTACATTAAATTAAAGACAGTATCGTATAGTAAAGAGAGTAAAACCAAATCTGCATGAAATGTTCTTCAACCCACTGACCAATATGTGCAATACGGATTGAAATGTTTGAAGAAGCTATACAGAGAAGTTGTATAGTATCAGTAATTTGTATGATATAAATGTAAAAACAATACGGTATTGTGGAATGAAAATGTAATGTATACAATAGGAGTTCAGAATATGTACTGAATATTATTAGAATAAACAAAAATAATTGAATGTACTGTATAAGTGATGCAAGATGTAGAATGCAAAATGTGAACATACAAAGTACTGTATACAATATACAGTATTGTAAATGTGTGTAAAATCAAGTATAAACGTACATGGAAAATCTGAGTATATAGATAATACTGTTCTAAATATGAGTTTGAGACATTTCGAAACAAGATTATTGAAATGGTAAATGATAGAATTTAACTAAATTTAATGAACAAAAATGAAAGAACGAGATTAAAGCATACCATACTGTACCATCTGAGACATATCAGGTTACGATGAATGAAAAATTAAAAGTAAGCTTATAATGATGATAAATTAGGAACAAAAACAGAATCTTGCAGTGTATAACAAATATTGTGAAAAAATGATGATTGAATGACTAAAGTCGAAGGAAACTACCGTCTGGTCGGAGATGAGTGGTCGACAAAAAGTTACAAGATCGTCGGAATGTGAAAGAGATAAGTAACACGAAAATGGAAAAGAAATAAAGATGTGAAATAAATATAAAAATGAATTAAAATCTCATTACATTAATTGCAAATTAAAAATGGTATATATTAAAAAGTATTTAAAAAGATGTGAAATTTGAAAATTGAGTATTAAATGTGTAAAAGGGCAAAATAGTATTAATAAAAAACATTAATTTCGAATTTAAAAAAAGAAATTAACTTTGCAAAAAAATACTTGTCACCCATTTTTGCAAATACTTTTCAAATATGGTCTATTTACTACCATTTCTTTTTTATTATTTGATTGAATAATTTTTCATTCAAAAGTTTTAATTACTTTTCAAAATATTTATTTATCCATAATTGATTTAGAAATCTATCAAACATTTTTTTATTAAAATTTATTCGAATCCGACCGTAAAATGGAAATGGATTAATATCAAACTAGATAACTAATCGCGTCATCAACCCATTCATCAGCTTATTGATTTCCAAATATAAATGTGATACAGTAGTAATATATTTTTATGCATAAATATAATTCATACCTGGAACAAAAATGAAATATGTCATAAATTGTTTCAAAAAAAAAATGGCATAATTGCATTACACAAATTTGCAAATATTATAATTATCTTTCTAAAAAGTAAAATTTCAAATGAGAAACATTTATCGAATTTAATCGTACTCAACTTCTTTTAGTTAAGCAATATTTGAGGTAAATGATATTTCAAATTGTTAGCAATAATTAATTTATGGATTTTAATATAATAATAATTAGATCTCTAAGTTAATTTCGGATTTTAATGATTTAGTACTTTGAAAAAAAAAAATCGAAGTAAAGTTTAATCTGTAATCCTTTTGAACTCTCAACTCTACTCTTAATATTTAAAAAATCAATTAGACCATTCTACAAAATTATTGATTTAAGTATATATAACTTTAAATTATTGCCATATTAATATATTTGAATATGTTAAAGAAGAAATGAGCCTCCCTTCAAAAATAAATGAGCCTCAGTACTTGAATATCCAGTGAATTATTTACCTCCCAATTGAATTTTTCCATCTTACAAGCTCATAATCCCATAGTGTCTAATTAAATAGAAATTAATTTCCTATTCATTTTTTTCACAATCAAATTTGGTAAGTCCAAATGATTTGTTATGTGCATAAATTGAGTCTGGACACTCACAAATAATGTAAGTACTAAAACTTAATACATTCCCAAAATCGCATGAAATTGATTATGAATCAAGTAATGAATCATATACCAAACGGGATGTATTAAAAACATCTAATCTAACACACAAAATTAGTGCTCATAGATTTATAAGTTTTGTCACACAATTAACCACAATGCATTCATTTTGCAATGTACTTGGAAATTTCAAACTAATCAAGCTTGATGTTCCAATTGGAAGTGAATTTTTTTCCAAAAGCATAGGGATGATAAAAATAGAAAATTGGAGATGGAAAAAATAATTGAAGCCTGACCTACTAAAAACAGTAGGAGCAATATGAATGGATGACATTTGAAATTGGGTTTGGAGGCTCTCTAAGAAAGTGACAATTAGGGTTCATTGAATTCCTTTCAATTTTAGAGTCCTTAAAAATCACTTTCTCAGTGCAACAGTTTGGTGTCATTCCTCACACCTGCTTTTAGATCCTTTTCCATTTTGTACAAAAGATTTTGAAAATGACCAACTCAAGCTTGCCTAATTAATTCAAGTGCTGTCTTTGAGTAAATTGTCAAATAAACACAAAAATATATACAAAAAACCTATCTTTATAAAAAAAGATTTAAAAGAGTGATTTCAAGAAAGCTTTATTTGAAAAAAAAGAGTAGTAAAAAAAATTTGTTTAGAAAAATTATTTCAAAGAGTGGTTGATCATACAAAAAAAAAAAAAAAAAACTTTGGAAAAAATTGTTTAGAAAATGGTTATAGAAAACTTTTGTTTAACCAAAGTTCTAAGAAATTTTGTGTGTCAAAAGAAAGGCTTTGTAAAGAAAAAAGACTACTGCGAACGCAGTCAAGCTGGTCACATGAAAAAAAAATACTAATAAAGCAAGTTTGCCAAAATACTCGAGATCATATGTTGATGTGCTCTCTCTTGTTAGAGGAGATTGTGACTTCCTCTAAAGAAATAAAAGAAATCATCTTTTGGTATGTCCACTTTGTCGTAGTAGAGGTTGTTATATCAGCGGTTCCACAAGTTTGCACATAGACATTGACTTGACGGTCATGCAAGGTGTGTGGTGGAAGTTATGTCGGCGTGGCTGAAGAACTTCCGGTAAATCAAGTAGATGGAAGTTGCACCATAAATTTCAGCATGATGTATCGACATGTGACGAAGAAGAAAAATCTTGGAATGTAATATTTCAAGCGATATACTTTTTTTTTATGGTGGAGTATGTTATAATTCTCAGAGCTGTGAAAATAAAGAACACAATGTTGCACCAAAAGATGTGAATTTTTCATATATTTCGTCATGGTGGAATTTGTTAGGTTTTTGACGGTGTTCTCCAAACATTATAAAAGGAGCATGTGGCTTTGATACTTTTCTATTTCTTGAACCTTTTTTACTCCCTTAGACAAAGACTTATTGATAAAGATGACAATCTTACCTTGATCTTTCCATTAGTATGATATTATCCATTTTGGGAACATATATTCATGGCTTTATTTTTCGTTTCACCCAAAATATCTCATACCAATGGAGATGATTGTCCTTTCTTATGAATTCACGATCTACCATTTATCTAATAATTATGAGATAACTTTGTTTGCATCCCAATATATAAAATGAATTAAAATATTTGGATAAAGTTTAAACATCTAAGACCCCGTTTGATAACCATTTGATTTTTTGATTTTGAAATTTAAGGCTATTCTCACTCAAATTTACTACAAGTCTTCTACCCTTCCTACAATTTATCCATCTTTCTTTAGGAAAGTAGGAAGATACTAACCAACTTTTAAAAACAAAAACAAACTTTTAGAAGCTACTTTTTTTTTTGTTTTTAAAAGTTGGTTAGTATTCTCCTACTTTCTTAAGGAAAGATAAATATATTGTAGAAAAGGTGGAAGACATTGTAGTAAATTTGAATGAGTAGGCTTAAATTTCAAAAACCAAAAACTAAAAAACTAAATGGTTATCAAATGGGGCCTAAATAATTAGTAGAAAATTTGGAACTAGATGACTTTCATACAATATAGTGGTGAAGATTCAAATATTTTACAAGAGTATATCATTGAATTATGTGAATTTATTTACCTTCAACAACACATTCTACCTCTAATTATATCTACATCACAAATTTTAAAATAATTTATCTGATAATACATATTTTCTATCAGTGATAGAATAAGTCTACCACTTATTAAATTTTATTAGTGATTGAACTGGACTAGTGATAAAACATAATTTTATATCAATGATAAAACTCAACTAGTGATAAATTGAATCTACTATTGATTGAATTCTATCCCTATATAACTCAATCATTGATATAACTCAATTTAAATTTTTCTACTACAAAAGAATTAGTTTCAATTTTGTACTAGATAAGTATTTTGTCATTTTTAATTGTACATGCAAAATCCTCTTAAATTATTATACAACATGAGTTATTGATAAATAGAAAATTATTATAAATGATGAAAATGCCTAAGTTATTATAAATTAATTATGATAATAATATTTAAGATGTATTGATTATAACCGGGGTGAGAGAGGTTCTAAAATAATGGTGAAAGTAGTTTTGAGTTTCAACCAAATTCATTAATTATTGTCCCAAAGAGGTGGAACAGTGGTTAAAGACTTGAGTTTTGGAGATATGCTCCCTTCAAGGTTCTAGGTTCGAAATTCATTAACGACGGGGACAGACGTCAAAAAAAAATTGATTAATTATTATAATTAATGATTTTTTTTTTTTGAAATCAATTAATGAATTAAACGTGAGTTTTGTTTTTATTTTTAGATAAGAATCAAACGTGAGTTAGATTATAATCACCAAAGTGATATTCATGTGAACAGAATATTCATTCCATCATCATGTAGATTTCACACCATTCACTTAATTTGCTCAAATAAATTGTACATTAGCATATACTTTTGTTCAAATAATTCCTCTTTTGCATACTTTGGGTACATCATAATAACCATGAGTTTCCTGATTGAATTTATTTACATGATGATAATTGAATTTATTGGGATTTCTTATATTTTTTTGTAGGAAATTTTTCATGTATAATAAAAATTGGCTAAAAAATTGCATCTACGCGACAAAACTGAAAATAATTACACATATACCAAAATTTTGAGTGATTGAACTCAATCGAATTCAATCAATAATTATTAAGTTCAGTCAATTAACAAATTGATTGAGTTCAATCACTAATTATTAATTGAGTTCGATTGAGTTCAATCACTCATAATTTTGTTATAAACGAATTTTTGATAAAAGTGTACTATAATTTTAATGAAATGTCCTAAAGTTGATATACACAATAAATTTCCTTTTTTTTAATACTAACTTTTCATCTTGAAAATAATTAAAGTAATGTGAATTCTTTAAAAATGATTAATACTTTTTAATATTTACACTTTTTGTAACTATCAAAAGTACCTAAACGGTTAAACCAATATATACACATAATTAAGATAATTAATTCAATTTATATATAGAAGAATTCACGGATAAAAATATTATGAAAAACTAAAAGATCTATAGATTTAATCCATGATAACAATATATTTAAAAATTAATTTTCTATAAAAAAAATTTAAAAATAAACATTTAAAAATCAAATAATATATATCTCTAACTCGAACACTCACATATAACACAGTCATCATACTTCCCTTAAGTCCTAAAATAATAATAATTTAAATTTTTTTAAAAATGTGATATATATGCATGGGGCCTTCAAATTTGAATTGATATTTTATTAGTAAAGTAGCATGTGGGGTAGGTTGGTAGCCATTACTAAAAAGCAGCCACACCCTCCCCCAAAGTGTGTGGAGAGATTAAATGATGAAACCATATTCCAAGTCTAAAACATTATTTAATTTCGTTTCTATTTTAACTTCCATTTTCCAATATTTAAATTTAATAATCAATTTTCAATAAATCTTCAAATTAATTCCTACTATTACTTTATTGTTAACTTCAGACGGAAAAAGTAGCCACTGTATTAATTTTTCTTCCGTACATTTTATTTAGAAAAATTACTATCCATAGCAACTTTTAAATTACATATTATAGTTAATGAAAAAGTGAATGACGCAGTGGTAATTTTATTATTTGGTTGTAAATCACTTCAACATCAGCGTTACGAGTTCGAACCCTAGAAGAGTCGATATTGTAATCTCCTCCCTCAATTTGTACTCTAAAATTTCCAATTGATGAGAGTGATGTCGAGGGATAGAGCCCTTGAAAGGAGATAGAGTAGTGCTAAACTGATTGAAGACAATCAACTAAAGTGCAATAATTAAGGTAGGGACATTTTGATCATCATGTATAGAACAATTGAATATAAGGGATTTTAACATGAAAAAGAATGGGTCTCTTTTTTATAATTATTCTTTATTGAAATTTATTAATTTTTTTTTAGACTACAACAATTGAATATAAGGGATTTTAACTCATCCAAGAGTAAACATTAATGATGGTGGAGCTTATTTATTAGTATTAGTAGTACACTCATTAGTACTCAAAAAAAAAAAAAAGTAATACACTCATCATTTGCTATTTTTTTAATTACAATATTTATAATTATTTTTTAAATTTAATTAATCTAGTAATTTTTCTAAAAGAAAATAATTAAAATTAAAAATTTTGAATTTGCCAACTTCATAAATTTTTAAACATAACACACAGCCCAAAATTAATGAAGTTGATATTAAAGATTAAATTTTTAAAATTTATTAGAAGGATAAGAACTACATTTTGATATTTTAATGTACACTAAATTAATAAAATAAGACACAATACAATACATCTAAAATGGCTGGTACAAATTTAAATCCCAAAAATTTAATAGTATAAATTAATTTTTCCCTTTCGTTTACTGACTCTTTACTCTTTAGACGTTCATGTTATAGTGGTCTACCTAATTGTGAAATATGCTCAATTTAGCTAATGAAATCTACTCTATTAAATGATTTCAAAAAAAAAAGAAAATTGATTCTATTAAATACAAGATAATATTGAATCTACCGAAAGGGTCAGTGGCACAATAGTTTCATTGTTTGGTTGTAAATCAGTTGAGCACTAGTATTATGGATTCGAGCCCTGGAAGAGTCGTAGATTGTGGCTCTAAGTGATGCCACATAAAAAACAAATTAGAGTCTCTCTATTTATTTATGGGTAGATAAGTATTTTTCTAGGATTAGATAACAAAAGCTCGAAAAACGTGGAAGGAAAAAGATGTTTGGAGCTTGAAATTTCTCACAAAAAATAAAGATGCAAACTTTAGATATGGGTATATCCAAATTCTAAATCTTGAAGCTATAGGGTTATAGGACTTTCATGATGGTTAACTATACGACATCAAATGTCAATATAGAACATAGGAGATATTAATGTAGTATGTTGTTATATGTTAGATAAGTAGTGTTTGTAACAATATATCTGGAGACAAAACAAAGTGGCCATCTTCTTTAAAGTGGCCATAAGTAGCACCTCCCTACTTGAACCTTACGTCTCTCTCTCTCTTTACAAATCTCACACTTATAAATACCCCACAAATATTACACACCAAATTATCAACAACAAAAAAAAACACTACAAAAACCTGTCTCTTTCCCAAGCCCATTAGCTAGCAAACACTCCTATGGCTATCAAAAAGTTCACAATGGCGGCATTCCTAGTGGTGATGGTCTTGGTGCTGTGCCAAGCTCACATGAGCTCGGGAATTCGAAGCTTCGACAACAAAAAGATGAACGTGGCTTCGATGGAGGCGGTCGACGTCGATGTGCTGCTCGGTGCTCTTCCAAGAGGCCCGACGCCACCATCTGCCCCAAGCGAGCGGGGCAATCCCGCTCCCTTCAGCGGTGGGGATTGAATATATACCTTGGTGTCCGCCTTGTGCTCTTGAATGGATTAGCGTTTTTTTTTATTTAATAACATTCGGGGGAAAGAGATTCAACAGAATGTAATCTCATGGTTATTAGGTTATACAAGATATCGTTAAAGTTTTACTCTTGTTGATAAATGGGTTATCGTTGATGAGTTTGATTTATGAAGTTTGAGAATATTGTATTATTAGTTTATGGTTTTCTCCTATAAATGATTTATAATATGTATGTAATAATCTTTTTTTTTTTTAAGTACAATGTATGGTAATAATCTTAGCTTATTGATAGACACACATAAATAATCTTTAGCTTTATAAAATGTGATATTGTTGTTAACTTATATGATTGTTACACGTATATCTGATTAGTTATGAGTTGCTATCTATAGAATAATAAAATGCTTCTAAAACATGTGTTTAAATATAGCCTAATCTTTTTTTTCTAAAGAGAAATATCCTCTTGGCATTGGGTTAAGATCAAAAAAGTTTAATTATCCATAGACAGATGTAGAGGTGGATATAGGAAGAAGGTCCTTGGCCCCACAAAATATTGGATTTCTTTCTTAAAAAAGAAGTGGATTCATCATATTAATTTCAACATTATGAATTTCATACATGTAAGTGTTGACTGAGAAATTTCGGCCAATTAGAAATTGCCACATCATTTATAAATATATCTAATTAAATATTGGGTTAATTAAAAATCCATAATTTACCTATAATTAATTGGATTAAAATTCCATTGGTTTGGAATTTGGGTCCATATTAAGTTGGGTCTAAGTTCGTATATTGGGCCCAAAGATTCACGAAGCCCAAATCTAACGATGGGATCCAAAGATGCATGAGGTTCCAACTCAATGGTCAAGTCTAAAGATCCATATGGCCCAAGACTATGGTTTGAGCCCAAAAGCACATGAAGCCCAAGTCCACAAGCCCATGGGAACTCTATAAATACAGAGCTTCCCCTCATTTGCAAAGGACCTGAACTGAAGACTGAAGACTCAGAAACTCCAGAGCTTTCAGCCAGAGAAGTCAGAATTCAGAGCATCCAACCATCCAAATCCTCA
>JBBMEF010004022.1:0-26223 GCA_037832685.1 Sicyos baderoa | reverse complement strand
ACTCTCCCTAACAAAAAGACCTTCCACTTAGTACTTTCCAAAATTACCCCTTCTAGATTATTCTTCACCATTTAGGGATCTTACGGTGCTCAAGGAATCACGGAATATACTGCTTGACCCTACAATATTTAAATGTAAAAAAATCTCATAATAAAATTATTTTTTAAGTAGGTGACCATTATGAATTGAATTTATAACTTCTTAGATGATCTTGAAGGCCCTCTATTGGTCCTGATTTTTTTATGGATGTAAGATGTAACAATATAGTTCTAGCTGTTACAAGTGAAACATTGAAGGACCTAAAAGTGAATTGATTTTTTTTAACCTATATATCATGTCTTTTTTACATATTCTTGATAACTTTCACTTTGTATGTAGTATGGATTGAATTAGACAAAAATGCAACAAGTTTGAAGTATGTTTTGCAGTAATTTTTTGCATTATTTAATAGTAATTTTGGACATGATAAAAGTGATTTTGGTCATTTCATAACATGCTCATGGAATTCTTGATTCTGCTGCAAGTAATATTACATGTTTAAAAATGTTCAGGACCTGCTCGGCATCGGAGAGTATCGACCTGGCGCATGCCAAGGCCAAAGGTGAAGTCTTGACAGATTTATACACCCATAATCTATATAACAACAACCTGTATTGGAAGGAGTTAGATGTAGAACAAACAAAACATAACCACAAAGCTCAGTGAATGTAAGAGTTGTAACCAATCTGAGATCTCAAAGGACAACAATAATGGTGGAGAAAACACCACTGCTTCTTGTAATGTTGTAATATTTGGTAAAACTTTCTTCTTCTTCTTTTTTTCCTTGTAGAAAGTGATTTAGTGGTTGCACCATTTCTTATGTACTGCCATTATAATGTAAGATAATATTGGTTCCAACTGCCTCAGTTGGAGGAGGATCTTTTATTTGTTGGGAAGTGACTGTTACTTTCTTGAATGCTGGCTTTGGGTCACTTTATCATTAGTTCCCAGTTTGGTTTTGTTATAGAATTGTATTTGAGCAATACTTGGCTACTTAGTACACATACTTTTCATAGGTGAAAATAATAATATGCTGCATCTTCCATATATTATTTCTCTCTTAGTCAAATTATCATTGTTTTTATTTTTATTTTTTTAATACATACTTGCGTATGAGACATTTATTGTCTTCCCAAATGATGGGAAGTATGTACTAAATACTTCTTAGATAATTAATCAAGTTTTGCTCTTATTTTAGAGCTTGAATTGGATTTCAGGTCATTGGACGAAAAAGGAAATGAGTGCTCTCGATGAAGTTACTTTAAAGTGGATCTGCTTCTTTTTTTTTAGCCATACTTGATATTTCCTAAGAAGTACTTAGTACCTACTTTCTATCATTTGTGGGTATAATAATGTCACATCTTCAATATATTATTTTTCTCCTTAGTCAAATTGTTATTGTTTCTTTTTTCTTTTTAATATTTTTAATATATTTCTTTTATATACTTGTATATGTGACAATTTATTATCTTCACAAACTATGATAAGTATGTACTCAATACTTCTTAGGTAATATTTAAGTTTTGCTCTTTTTTAGAGTTTGAGTCAGGTCATTGGACGAAAAAGGAAATGAGTGCTTCGGATGAAGGTACTATTGAATTGTTTCTTTTTTTTTAGCAATATTCACACTTCCTATACCACATCTTCAATATATCATTTCTTTCTCATTAGTCAAATTATCTTTTTTTTAATATATTTTACTATTATTGTTTATTGTTTATTATTATTATTATTATTATTTTGTATACTTGCATATGTGACATCTTATTGTCTTCACAAATGATGGAAAGTATATGCTAAGTACTTCTTGGTAATACTCAAGTTTTTCTTTTTTTTAGAGAGTGGAATTGCTTCACTTTTTATGCAGTTCTGAAAAGTAGAGATCTTATACTAATAAAATGTTGTTTTCATCCCATTTAAATCCAACACTTTTTCTATTGTCATTGGTTGCACATCCAACACATTTAAACAACTAGAAGTTTCATCTTTCAATGTGGAGGATTTCATAATTGAAACCTCATGACTATTTTTAATGTAATTGATTTTGCCACACAAAATAGATTATTGGTGCAATAGTTTCATCATTTGATTGTAAAAAAATTTAACACCAATGTCGTAAGTTCGATATCGAGAATTCCCCTACCCCAAATATATAATAAAAGAAAGACAATAAATTTTCCAAAATCAATTGATACAACTGTGAGATTCTTTAATTATGTCAGTTATTGCCAATTTACAAGCTTTGTCAAATTTAGAAAATAATTACCCATCCAATTTTTTTTCTAAAATTGATAAAAATATAGATATTAACGAGAATATTTATAATATAATATTAAAATATGGATGAAAATATTTTAGAAATCACCTCACATTTTTTCGTTATGGGATCAAGCCCATATCAGCCCAACACCGCTTCCGTTTGGGCCTTTACTTATAAACTCATTTCTTAAATGGGCCTCATGTTTTTTTCATCCGAGCCCACTACAGCTAAATTACAGGCTCAAAACAGAGAAGCAGCGTAGCAATCCCATGATATATATATATATATCATCATCAGCGCCTAAAACCACTGGTCGTCTTCCTCTAAAACCCTAAAACCATTTCCTCGTCTCATTGGATTCTGCAGACTCGCAGCTTTCTGTCAAGCTCTCCAAAGTTCAGCCATGTCGGAAGTTGAGATTCCTCGATCGGAGAAGAAGAAGAAGCACAGAAACAAGGAGGAACAACTCCCGCCGGCCGTCGCTTCCGACGAGCAGCCGCCGCCGCCAAAGGACGCCGCCGACTTCATGATCAAGCCTCAAAGCTTTACTCCGCCAGTGGACACGTCTCACTGGCCTATTCTGTTGAAAAACTACGACCGTCTCAATGTACGCACCGGCCACTACACTCCCCTGCCGTGCGGTTTCTCTCCTCTCAAGCGGCCTCTCGCCGAGTACATCAGGTATGGCATTCTCAACCTCGATAAACCGGCGAATCCTTCCTCGCATGAGGTTGTGGCTTGGATTAAACGGATCCTTCGGGTCGAGAAAACGGGTCATAGCGGCACTCTCGACCCGAAGGTCACTGGTAATTTGATTGTGTGCATTGATCGAGCCACGCGGCTCGTGAAATCGCAGCAGGGTGCGGGTAAGGAGTATGTGTGTATTGCTCGGTTGCATTCGGCTGTGCCGGATGTTGCGAAGGTGGCTCGGGCTCTGGAGACGCTCACTGGAGCTGTGTTTCAGAGGCCGCCTTTGATTTCGGCCGTGAAACGACAGCTTAGGATTAGGACTATTTATGAGAGTAAGCTTCTTGAGTATGATGCTGATAAACATTTGGTTGTGTTTTGGATTTCCTGTGAAGCTGGAACTTATGTTAGGACATTGTGTGTGCATTTGGGGTTGATTCTTGGTGTTGGAGGGCATATGCAGGAGCTTAGGAGGGTTAGGTCTGGGATTTTGGGTGAGAAGGATAACATGGTTACAATGCATGATGTGATGGATGCTCAATGGGTTTATGATAATTTTAAGGATGAGACTTATTTGAGAAGGGTAATTATGCCTCTTGAGGTTGTTTTGACTAGCTATAAAAGATTGGTTGTCAAGGATTCTGCTGTTAATGCTATTTGTTATGGTGCTAAGTTAATGATTCCAGGGTTGTTGAGATTTGAGAATGATATTGAGGTTGGAGAAGAAGTTGTACTTATGACCACCAAGGGTGAAGCCATTGCTCTTGGTATTGCAGAGATGACCACTGCTGTGATAGCAACTTGTGATCATGGTGTTGTTGCAAAGATCAAAAGGGTTGTGATGGATCGCGACACTTACCCGAGGAAATGGGGATTGGGTCCAAGGGCATCGATGAAGAAAAAACTTATTGGAGCAGGGAAGTTGGATAAGCATGGAAAACCAAATGAGAACACTCCTCAGGAGTGGCTAAGGAACTTGGTTTTGCCTACTGGTGGGGATTCCATGGTTGCAAGTGTCTTTGCCGCTGATACCGCCACTGCAAAGCAGCCTGAAGCAGTTCTTGAGGATGGAGGGCGGAAGCGAAAACACGATGAAGAAACAGAAGCTGCTCCTGCTAAGAAACTGAAAGCTGAAAAGACCGAAGAAGGAGAAGAAGCTGTGAAGAAAGAAAAGAAGAAGAAGAAAGACAAAGAGAAGGATACTGCAGAACCTTCCAACGATGAAAATGCTGAGAAATCGGAGAAGAAAAAGAAGAAGAAAGACAAAGATGCAAAAGAAGTAGGTACACCTGAGATCGAGAAGTCGGAGAAGAAAAAGAAGAAGAAAGACAAAGAAGCGAAGGAAGCCGGAACACCCGAGCTAGAGAAGTCCGAGAAGAAAAAGAAGAAGAAAGATAAAGAGTCGGGAAATGATACACCAAATGGGGAAGCTGATGGTCATGTTAATGGAAGTGAGAAGAAAAAGAATAAGAAAAAGAAGAATAAAGAAGATGCAGAAGAATAAGATAACAGGATCAGATTCGACTTTATAATTGGGTAACTCTGATTGTATGACTATCTGTATTTCAGTTTTCTAGATTTTGCAAGTTACTTTTATGCATTTCATGTAGAATTTTTGTTTCAACATTAAGGCTCTAGTTACTGTTCGATTCTACCAAATCTTCCTTGCATTATTCCCTTTTGGATTTATGGTCTCTCTTGATATCTCTATTTTTCTTTTCTTTTTTAAACTTTGCTCCACTATATTTGAGGTAACCACGCCCGTCCTTAGGCTAGGTACTCGGAATCTTGATATCTTCTATTACATCTTTGCAAATTGCAAGCTTGTGGCGATGCTCTGGTTTCCCTAGAAATTTTAGAAAAGGAAAATCTTGGATTTTGAAGAAGATGGAAGGCCAAGAGGAATGAATGACTATATAGAACATATATGAACACAAGGAAATCAGTTTTGTTTTTGTTTGTATAATTTGAGACTTGAAATCAAGTTGACAAATGACATTAAGTATTTTGTTATTTTTGAATGATTTGGTTAATTTTATTGGTTGTGATATTGATGTTTATATTTCAGGCTTTTAAGTTTCAAATTTTAATCTTTATGACTAACTACCTATAATAGACTAAGCTCCTACGGATTTTGTTTTGTTTTGACATTCAAATGTTGTAGGGTGTTTGAGCCAATGTATACACACTTAAACTAGGGTGTACTAGGGTGTTTGAGCCAACGTATACACACTTGAACTATTCTGACTCGACATACCAATATAAAAAGTTATATTTTTGAAGATAGCCCACTTTTTCTTATTCATTCCTTTAGTTTTATGGCAAGTTAGGTCGTTTTCGTGTACAAGTTGAAGCTTGCTACAAACGAACTTGAATTTTGTGTTTGTTTATTTCCATGAAATCAACAAAGAAATGCTATTGAATAGGAAAGATTGATGAATTCTGAGTACCAAAACCAATTGATTTTGCATGAAGAATATGTTACTTCGACTAATGATAATACTTTGCAAAAACTTGTGACCATAGATTCGGAAAGGACAATGAAGATCGTGACACCAATTAAACCTCGAGATGCAGCTTAATTGACATAAAATATAAAAATAATATGTATTTATGTCGACATAAAGTATAAAATATGTATTTATGTTGAAAAGATCATGAATTTGAATTTCTATTTTTGAGCTTAAAAAACTCACAAGATGTATTAAATAGAATTATGTTTAGTTATAAAAAACGTCTAAACAAAAGAGTATAAACACAAAAATGAAAAAAGAACATTATGTGGGTGTGGAGTGATAACATAAGGCAAATTGGCCCAATCCCTCGGCTAATTCTACAAACATATCCATGAATGAACCATCATAGGGTGGTTCAATTAGTCAAAAGGAGCCTTAAGATGCATAAGGTGATGGGTTTAAACACTATGATGGCCACAGTCAGACGGTATGCCCCGTGACATTCATGTACTCGAGCATGTCAGTAAAAAAGAAGAAACCATATTTAGTTTTGTGATGAAACTACGTGTATTTATTCCAAAGAAATGAAATTGAGACATACGAACTTATACTATGGGATATATTAAGATTTGATGGACTACTTCTCATAACTAATTATTATTATTATTATTATAATTAATTAGTTTTGAATCAAAATTTTATACTATGTATGACAAAAGTAATTGGTTGCATTGTCAAATTCCAACAAAAAAAAAGAAAAGAAAAAAACTTATCAAACTAATTTTTCTAAGTAAAAAAAGAAAGAGGAGCGATTCTTGAAATATTGATTAAATAAATTACAAATGAAAATTAAATAAACCCTCAAATTATGAAAGTTGAATCAACACTCGAATAAGAAACTGATAATTAGCCACACACATGGTTAAAATAGAAGAAGAGTAAACTGAAATAAAAGTAGAACAAAATAAAAACAAAATAAGAATTAGTTTAGAATGTTGAGTATTGAAGGATGGATTATGAATTTTTTAAAAAGAATTGTGACCTTTTTTTATAGTTGAAAACAAACCAAAAATAGGTTTATCATAGAATGATTCTACGTATAGCATGTGGTTTATAGATTATTTATGCTTTATTGATTTTGGATTTACTTCTTTTTCTCCCTCTTTTTAATGATTTTAGATTTCATTTTACTTTCAAATTAAATTTACTTTAACGATTATTTTATGAGAAATTTACCACCACTAGTCAAATTTATAAATTTATAAATATAATCATTAATATTAATAAGTATTGTCGCAAATTTTTTGTAACATTGCATTAATGAATAATATTTAAAAGGTATATAAATATTTTGAATTTGACGATATTTGTAATTATTTTGTGAGGAAAGATTATCCAATAAATTTATCCTTATTTTATTTTCTTGGTCACTTTTATTGCAAAAATATAGTAAAACATGAAAGTAAACTAAAAAATAGTGAATTTTATATTTAAGCACAAAAATCAAATTGAATACAAATTTTGTTCTAACAAAAAAAATTGAATACAAATTTCACCATTAAGTTCAATATTCCATTAAAATATAGAGAAATTCAACAAAATAAACGTGATTAGTTAAGACTTATTATTGAAAGGATTGGTAGCGCAATTGTTTCATTGTTTTGTTATAAACTAGTTCAACACCAGCATCAATTGTGGAATCCTAACATAAATTTCAGCCAAAACTTAATTTAAGTTTTATTGTGAATGTTAAATTAAACCAAGGTTTAGTCAAAATATAAGTTGCTTAAATCTTAAAAAAAAGAAAGAAAAAGAAGTCACTTGGTTAGGTGCAGGATGATGTTTGATAAAAAAAAATTGCTATTTGAAGGACTAAGTCACAGACAAAATATAAGATGCACACTTAGCTTAATATGTGATCAATCATTAGTTATTGATTGAATTCGATTGAGTTCAATCACTCAAAATTTTGGTATAAACGAATTTTTAATAAAAATGTGTATAATTTTAATAGAAGTTTCTAAAATTGATATACACAATAGATTTCCTAAATTTAACATTAATATATGTTTATTGTTGACTGAAAATTTTAGACAAATTGTCAGCTCATTATCACTAAATAATGTTGACTGAAAATTTTGGACAAATTGTCAACTCATTATCACTAAATAATGGTGAAATAAAAAAGTTATATTTTTTGAACTCGGAGTGGGGATTCGAAATCAATATAATCTAAAACCATTATAAATAATATTATCTCAAAAATTAAATTGGTCAATGTTATATTGTATTGAATTTAAGTCGAATTAATAAAATTAAAATTCAACTATTAAGACCAAAACCAATGAGGCTACAACCGATGGTTGGCTCAAAGGCCATTCAGGCAAAAAACAACTCATCTGTTTTAAAAAATTAAAAATTAGGAGTTATAATAAAAAAAAAAAAAAATTATATATATATATATATAAAAGAGTTAGAGACAATTGCTTGTTTAAATATTGATTTAAAATTAAGTTAAAAAAAAAAGAAAAGAAATGAGGATTAAAAATAGATTATGTTTAAGATTTAAAAATAAATGATTAAAAATGAATTGTCAATGTTTAGAAGTTACTTTGAATAGTTATAAATGAATGATTAAAAATGAGTGATTAGAAATAAGGAGTTGCTTGAGTAGTAAAAATAAAGAATTATTTTGAGTAGTTACAAAAATTCGTTTGAATATAATTTTTTTTTAAAGTAATTAGTAAATACTCATTTTAAATCTTTCACAAATATGACAAACAAACATCCCCAAGAAAACTTGCTAGCTGTGAGAGCACTCTGTTAACTATGGTTGCACTGTCTGCAAGAGTAACATATAAATCTAAAAAAGAAGAAATATTTCTCTAAAACTTCCAACTTGAAAAATTGTTGTACATTATGCTCTTCGAGTGACGTATACACATTTTTGAGAGAGAAATTATAATCATACGACATACTATATAGAGAGAGTGAACTACAAGTATTATAAATCTACATAAACATAAATTCAACTATTCAAACTATATTTCTCTCGAAATCTTGTGCGAATACTTATATTTATGTTTTGATTGAAACATTTTATTTAATTCAATAATATTTAGAGATCGAGAAAATTTAGACCTAGAATCCCTGCCTCATATTAGGTCAACAATGTTTAACTATATATTTTTTGGGGGGTAATATTCAAACATTTGGGCTGGTAGTTGTTGCTTTTATTTTTTAAAAAAAATTGGAATTGCTTCTTTCTTTCTTAAATTTAGATGAAAGAACTATTTGTTCCAACTATTTAGATTTAATCATTTAAAAACAGAGAAGACTCATAATAATGTTTTTATTGTTTTTATTTATTTATTTATTTATATTTTATTTATTTGACATTTGTCCATTGTAGTAGAAACATACTTTTGTCTTTTGCATCCCTTTTCTGTCTTTTTTCGTAGTGGTAACATTTGAAAAATTTGCCCACTTTGAACAAATTAAAATATAACTACTCTTTTTCTTTTTCTGTTTTTTGAAACAAATTAAAATATAATTACTTAATTTTTTTTTTTTTTTGAGATTACAATAATGGGAGGTGGGGGAGACTCGAATCTAAAATCTCTAAATTAGTAGGTGAGCATGCCGGTTGAGCTATTAATCTATTATAACAACTCAAATTAAAAAATGAAACGTCTTGGGCACATTTGTCATGGCCTACAACAACCACATCATTTTCTTAAGAAAATTCGCTACAAATATTTTATTTATTACTTTTTAACCGTTGATTCTTCGTATAGAATCAGATTAGGCGGTTAAATATCATTTTAATTACTAAATGTTTTATTTTAGTTTATATACATTTAAGAAAATATGCTTTTTAAAAAAAAAAAATCAAAAGAAAATTTGCTTTAGTGGTAACTTTTTTTTAATATTTTAATTTTGCCATTCAAGATCTATTGATTGAAGACTATGTGAGATTAATTGAAAATTATCTGTGATGATTAGAAGATCTTTGTGACATTGATTAAAACTATATGCATGAATCGAAGATTATTTATTACATTAACCGAAGACATTAATTACATGCATTTTTCATATTTTTACTAGGTTCACCTTAATTTTTTTAATTTTTTAAAAATTTACTATTTCACATGAAATCCCCTACATTTAAATTTAAAATTTTAATAATAAAGTTTAAAATTATCTTACAATCTAAAGTTGATTTTATTAGAAATTTTTTTGAGAAGATTTTATTAGAAATTAGTTTTTTTTTTTTTTTTTTTTTTTGAAAATATTAGAAATTAGATTATGATTTTAAATAAACATTATAGAAATATACTTCTAATTCAATTTATGAAAGTAAAGTAGATAAAAACAATTAAAAAAAAGTTAATAATTTTTAGAGATCAATTTAAAGATTTTTTTAACCAAAATAGATTTTTTTTTTTTTAAAAAAAAAATCAAAATAATGTTTTAATTAAAATATTTCTAATGTAAGATATTACAACTGATAAATACGGCGACGTTTCTTCCCACATGGTTTTATAGGGCCCCACAGATATTCCCATGCAAAATAATATAAAAAGAAGACTGTCGTGCACCACAAAAGCCCCAATCTAACTTCTTTTAATCATGATCTAAAAAATAGAACAAATAAAAGACAATTCTTTATAATTTTTTAACTCATAATAATAATAATTCTTATTTTTTTTTTTGTAATAATTCATAAATTATTTGAAATACTTAAGAATATGGGATTTTCAATATTGTTGAGATGCAAATAAAGTATCTCACATTCGTTAGATGAAGGAAAAATTATGGATATATAAGTGATGACAATCATTGTAGAGATTCGGAAAGAATTATCATTCTTATCAATGTAGAGATTCGGAAAAGATCGTTATTCTTATCATTCATTTCTCAAAATTTATCCAAGTTAACATTAAGCTGGTCAGGACCTGTGAGACATATATTGGTTTTTCCTCCCTTTTTCCCAAAAATTATTTAAAGTTATTTTTCTTTAAAAAAAAAGAAAAAATCAAAACGAATGTCATTTGTGCTTTGTGCATGCAAAGATGATAAACCCTGATTTCACACTTTAATATGAACTAAATAAATAACGATTATAAATTGGTCCAGTACTAGTTAAGAAATATACCAAAAATTAAAAAAGATCTTAAAGACATTGTTACCATTATTTTAAATTGGAAAGCATTTTTGTAACCTCTCCTTCTTTTATCGGACTTTTTGTATGCTCGTGATATACCTTAATATAAGTATTTTTTTTTCTCGAAAAGACCTTAAAGAATCACTAAAAGAACTAGCCTTATGACCAATATTCAATATAGTTGGTCAAACCTTAAAAATCAGCCGCATAAATATTTCCCAATGGTTTTGGCTCGATCGGATGCACAACTTGCTTAACCTCACCGAGACAACTTTTGTCGACGATATAAGAGATCATCAACATATATTTTAATACGCCAACAACACAGTTAATCGTTTTGTTTTTTATCTTGTATACTAACATGATACAAAGCATCAACTACGTTGACTATATAAGAAGCCACAGGCGTACGATAAAAAAATGTCGATGATTCGCTCGATTTTTATAATTTATTAAGAGATTATACGTTTAATTTATAATAATTATTTTATTTAGAAATTAATTTTCTATAAATGTTCTTAATAATAAAGGATTATATCGAATCTATTAGTTGCGCATAGATTTGAACACTCACATATATATAAAAAGAAAAAAAACAATTAGCTAAGCATAGTGATGAGAGATTAGAAAAGCTAAGGATGAAAAAGAAGCTTATGAACTAAGAAAGAGCATCTCTTGTGCCCTAAAAAGCAATAGAGAGAACATAAAAGAAAAGTAAGGGAATGACAACAACTACTATTTTTTTCTTATAACATTTATATTTAAATACATATAAAATAAAGCTCATTCCTTTAATTTTGCTATCTTTTTCTCTCTCTTCCTATTTGATGTGATTCTCCACTATTTATCCCTCTCCCTCAAAACCCATCAACCCTTTACAAAAGAGAAAACATATCCCACAAGAAACCCACCATGAATTTTTCCTCCATTTCTTCTTATCTTGATCCTTCAAACTGGCAACAGGCAAGTTTTTTTTTTATTTTTGGTATTTTTTTTGGTATTTTTTTTGTTACTAAAGCTAAAAAAATGGAACCCTCATAAGAAAAAGATAAATATTCCCCTATTTTGCTTTCTAATATACCTTGTGTTGTTTTTTGAATATACTTGAGATATTTGATTTCATTCCTTTGTAATTTTTCTTTTTTGCTCAGCAAGTCACCCATCAAGTGGGAATTAGTAGCACCAACCCTGGAGTTAGTTCTCAGCTTCCTCCTCCACCTCCACCGCCGCCTCCGCCGCAACCCCATGGGGTCGGTGGTAGCGGTTCGATCCGACCCGGTTCGATGACCGAGCGCGCTCGAATGGCTAATATTCCCATGCCCGAGGCTGCATTAAAGTGCCCAAGATGTGAATCAACCAACACTAAGTTTTGTTACTTCAATAACTATAGCCTCACTCAGCCTCGCCACTTTTGTAAGGCTTGTCGAAGGTATATTCTTCTTAGCTAGCTTTATATTTACAAAAATTATATAAAATATTTAATGTTTCTAACCTTTTTTTTTTCCTAATAATTATATTAGAGTTGGACTGGAAAACTTGGCTTGTTGTAAATTCAAAAAATATGTATGATATTTAGAAGATTTTTTTTTTTTTGTTTACTCTAATTTGTTGTATGTATGTACAAAATATTCTGGATCCGCTCTTGAAGGTACTGGACTCGAGGTGGGGCGTTGAGGAGCGTACCGGTCGGGGGCGGGTACCGAAGGAACAAAAGAAGCAAAGGGAGGGGTTCGAAATCGCCCCCGGTGAGCTCGGACCGGCAACAAACCAGCTGTTCAGGCAATTCGGTCTCATCGAGTGCTGTAGCTTCCAACAACAGTGGAGGATTTTCCCCACAGATCCCTCCACTCCGGTTCATGTCTGACTTCGACATCGGAGGCTACAACTTCGGGGGCGGTAGCCTCTCAGCTCCCGCCCCGAGCGACCCGAGTTTCCATTTGGGCAGCACCAATTTAGCTGGAGGAACAAGCATTGGCTCTCTCTTGGGGTTTGACCAACAATGGCGCGGCCTCCAGCAACAAGCTCCCCAATTTCCCTTCTCGTCGAGCCTCGACCCTTTCGATGGCAGTGGTAGCGTTGGTGGCGGAGACGGATTCGGCTGGCAAATGAGGCCCAAATTACCATCAACTTCAAGGAATTTAACCCAAATGGGAAATTCAAATTCAGTGAAAATGGAAGAAACCCCAAATCATGATCAAGTTATTAATAATGTTGGAAGACAATTTATTGGCAATGAACAATATTGGAGCAGTGGATCAATGGCTTGGTCAGATCTTTCTGGTTTCAGTTCTTCATCTTCAACAAGAAACCCATTATAAAAATCTTCATGTTTCATCATGAAACCAAAACCCTAGAAAAATATGGCAGTCTTTTTTTTTTTTTTTTTTGGGCTTTCCCCCCTTTTTGTTTAGTTTCAAGTAGTTTGGATTGGAGTTGGGGACTAGAAAAGTGAGAACATCTTTTATTACCATATAATAGATAGAGACTGTGTTTTTAATCTTTGGAATGATCATATCAAATCTTTCTTAAAATGCATGTTTTAGCTCCGCGTTCAATGATTTATCGCGACGTCCCTTCGATCGAGCGGGCTTTGCATACACCTATTAATACCTCTCGATCGAGTAGCTTACGCACCTTTCGATCTCATTTCCTCTTTGCTTTATTGAATTATGTTGATTTTCTTTTCTTGTATTATGATAACATGGTCTCGAAAATCTAAAACATGGGTCACATTTTCTTATATAGTTTGCAAACTCTCATATATGATTTTGTTGGATCTAATCATTAAACAAACATTAAATGTTGATATTATAAACCATCATAAAATGACCTAGTGGTTAAAAAAGTTCTTTGAGTTCAATCCATAATAACAACTTACTAATAAATTAATTTCCTACAAATTTTCTAGAAATTAAAATATTGTCGGGGTAGACAATATGTCTTGTAGCAATAGTTGACGTGCATGTAAAAATTATCCCCACACTCATGGATATATATATAAAAAAGATATTATAACATATTGTCGAATATATAACTCACGACACCGATTACAACCCATATTCTAATTATGTTTCATAGGATTATTTAAATTTCATGTATTATTAGTTGTATATGTGTGTTTCTTTTATAACCTCGTGGATCTAAAATGTGCCAATTCGAAGTAAAAGCTAAGAAAACTTTTATTTGTTTAAAACATTCTCATAAAGGCTATATATTATATAGTTATAATGGGAAATGCAGTTATATTCTGCAAAGTGAGTTTTTGTTTTCTATAAAATTTATCTTCATTCTAGACAAAGGGTTTTGGAGTAAAACAAAGGGATGTCTTTCTTTTTTCTTTTTTTTTTTTGGCATTTTTTATTCTTTTCCTTTTTATTCAAAAAATAAAAAAGAGAAGAATGCTATATATACCAACGCAATTTTAATTTCAACCCTATAGTTCTTAACATATTATTGTCTTTTTATTTATCGAGAACATTCTAGAAGTAGATCGGAAAGAGTTTGTGACACAATGGTTTTATTGTTTGGTTGTAAACCAGTTCAACGTCAGCGCCACGGGTTCGAACCCTGAAAGAATCGGTATTTATAATTTCCGCCCCGAACTTGTATTAAAAAACAAAAAAGTAGATGGGAAAGACGTTTTTACAAATTCTATACGTAAAAGAACAAAAGTATTCCTAAAATAAAAGATTAATATTAGTTATCCCTCAAAATAAGCATTTAGTTAAAGAAATCTCCAAACTCACTTGGATTTGGAGTGAAAACAAAAGGTAAAAAGTGAGAAAAAAAAGAGAAGAAAAAAAAGAAAAAGAAAATCAGCATGGCTTGGAGTTTAATTTCCATAAGTATATGTTGCTTCTTTTGGTGATTACTTGAAAGAGTTGGTGAACAGAGTCTTGGATTTGACAAGCTGCAAAAGCACTAGAGTGATCAAATCACAAACATGAAAGAGAATGTTTGGACTATGGTGTTAAAATTAGCTCTAAATTTGTTTAGTGGTTAATGTAAAAACCTAACATTTATAAAATAGATAAATTGTTTCTTTTATTATCAATTAATTTTGGATTAGAAGCTTATATTATGTAAAATGATATCACGAGTTCAATAAACCTAAATGAGTAAGTATTCAGCTTGATAAAATAAAATAAAGATTCAATCTAAAGTTTTCAAAAGAGTCGCCATCTTGAAAGGTAGTAGACAATAAGGAGAGAAAAAGTACATTGATTCGCAACAAAGTATAATTCCTCTATGTATGTTGATAACATCGATTTGGTTTTCGAGAAGGTTTTCGAGAATGTCGATATTGACCGAAAATCGAACCCAACTAGACTTGTCATCATTATTCCTTCCTAGGTGAAGAAGTAAGATTTTGGAAACCTCAATATATAGGTTTGAATGAGAAGGGGGACAAAAGGGCTATATGCAGGGAGAACACTATCCAACACATGCAAAAAGCCAAAGATTTTGGCAAAATCAGCTCTTCCTTAAAAAAAAAAAAAAAAAAAAAAAGCCATTAAACTGATTTTGGGGTTTGGTGCATTTAGAAAAGTCATATTGTTCTAAGTTTTCTAACATCTCAGTCAGAGGAAGAGAGATTCAAATAAGTTATAATATTTAAACTAATGAAAAACAATTTATAAATATAATATATTAATATCACACAATTGGGTAGTCATTGTCTCAATAATTTGGTCTGCAACAATTCCAATGAAATGGTGTGTATGACTTGGTTTAGTACAACCCAATGATTAAGAAGTCAAATTTTAGCACATTTTTTGAAGCATTTTCTTCTTAAAGGAGGAAATATTGCATAGATAAGGGCAGATTTATCATTGTTCTTATAGTTAGATAAACTAGTGTCTCTTTTAATGATGAGTAGTAGGTTTGAGTTCTTTTTGCAAGTAAAATATATATATAATAAAGGGGAATTGAAATTTATAACTGGGATATATATATATATATATATATATATATAGTATTTTAAGTAGTTAGAAAAAATGATTAAAAATATTTGGATGTGTTTTTTATTTTATTTTTTTGTAAAAAAGTTAGATTGAAAACATTGTAAATTCTTATTTAAAATGAGTAATTAAAAAGAATGATTAAAAATGAGTGGTTTGAAAATGAGAAGTTATATTGAGTGGTTATAAATGAAATTTGAATGATTAGAAATGAAGAGTTATTTTTAATAGTATAAATGAGGAGTTATTATGAGTAGTAACAAAAATTTGTTTGGATATAATTTTTCAATTTTTTTTAGTAAATTTCAATCTAAATCCTCCTTAAATATGACAAACAAATACCCCATTGATTCAAATCTTCATTAAAAAAATTTTTGATTTTTGATTTTTGAGTAGTTAAAAATTGAAAGTTTGCTAACCATATTTAAGCTTGAGGAATTATATTCAGAAGTTATTTTGAGTAGTTAAAAATTGAAAGTTGTAACCAAAATTTTAATTTTTGAATAGAGAAGTTAAGTAAAAACCTTTCTTTCTATATTTAATATAAGTAATTATTTTAAGTAGTTAAAATAGAAATAATTAAAAATAAGATATTTTAATTGGTTGAAATGAACAATTTAAAATGAATGGTTAAAAATGATTGTATAATTATAAATAAATGAAACGTTAAAAGTGAGTTTTTAAAATTGAATGCATTTAAAAAAAAAAAAAAATAGTAAATCTTTCGATTAAATTCTCAAACAAAAAAATGTGTCGGTAAAAAGAGAAGTACACGCGCAAGATAGGTGTGGTTAGATCACGCATCACAAGGCGACAAAGCTGTTTTGTCAGTATTGTGGTGGGCTCCACCTTGAACTGCTATGTTTGAATTGCACGCACTTTTCCACTGCGTGAAAGAAATTACACATTAAACCAACTTACAAAAACGGCCCCCGTATTTTCTCATCTAAATTATATCATTTTTTAAAGAAATACTTTCTATTAACAAAAATTAAAATTAATGAGATTGACTCAAAATTCATGAACCCATATTAAAATTGTATTTTTACGTCTATTTTTTTTAGGTATAAGTTGAGGAGAGAAAACTACAAACTCTATAAAGATAATAAAATTACTTTTCATGAATGAAAGTTAAATATAAATTTTCGAGATCAAACTGTGGTCATGATGTTGAACAACAAGGAAACCATCAAATCACCGTTCTTCGATTTATAATTATTGTTTTTAAACCAATGGCTGAATACGTCCGACTAAATAGTACTATTTTTCTTCATTTTATGCATTACTTAAAGAAGGTAGTAGTCAAAGCTAGCATTGAGTTTAAAGCTGAATCTAAGCTGCTTTATTTTCTTTTTAGTTTTTCCTGTTACTTACTTTTGATAATTTTAATTTCATCATTTATTATTTTAATTTATTTTTAATTCTAATTACTATCTTATTCAATGATTTATGCTCAAATTTACTATCTACTAATTATTTCCACGATAAATATTATTAAATCTCATTTCAGATGTGATGCACTCTCAAACTTGAAAAATCATTTTTGGGACAATTGATTCTAGACATGCAAATACATTGGTACTTGCTTTAGAGTTCGTGTTGATTTGATTATACATCGTTTAATAGATCATAGTTGAACTAAAAAAAAATCATAGTTTAATAAATTGATGGATTAATATCAATATGTGACATGGGGTGAGATATTCTCATGATTAAAAGTTTTGTTTTTTTTTTGATATCCGTGACTATTCGGACTAACTTTCATGCACCTCGACTAATGTAATGAGATATACTTCTTGACACTACAACATTTGAATGCTAAGAAAATTTGTAGAAATTTAATTTCTAGGTAGGTGGCTACCATAGATTGAACCCATCACCTTATTGACCAATTAAATCCATCTATGATGATTATGATTAAAAGTTCGAGTACTTATCAATGATTTATCGCTTTTGCTTTATTTAATAACCCCAACTAATTCATGTGTACATACTCTAATTCAAGCCTCATTGAATGTAATACCAATGTAATCATTCCCTGAGTGATAATTTTTTCTTATAAAGTGTCTTGCTGTTAGTATATACTGATTTCAATCAATATAAAATCATACAAAAATAATTATCATAATTTGAAGTCTAAGAATGCATCTTAAAAAGTGAATATATTATTGTATTCCCAAAGTACCGAAAACTTTGAAAACAATATGATGAAGATGAAGATTTGAATTTTTAACCAGTTAATTATTAATATGATAATAAATTAATCAGTTAAATTAAGATTAAATTGGCATAAAATAAGATTAATATAAAGTGTATTTGTCATTTCTCCAATTGTGCATATATATTTATAATTGTGCAAAGCTTTATTTACCCAAGAAACTCGAAGATGTTTTTTTCAAAAAAAAAAGAAAAAAGAAAAAAAAAAGGAAACTCGAAGATGTAGCCATGCAAAAAGCTGAAACGGCTTGATTTGATTGGTGATTTCAACGCACACAGAGTTGAATTGAATGTATTTCTAATAATTAAATACTGTTAAAATACTATTTTTGTTCTTTGATTTTAAATGTTCGATTTCAATAATGCTTAAAATTCATATTTATAATTATGGTACAATCCAAATTTGTTTGATGATAAAAGTGATTTTAATATTTTTCGAAAAAGATACTTAGATTATGGCATACAAAAAGGTCTAAAGAGTTACAAAAACGCTCTCCAATTTAGAGCAATAGAAGCAATGTCGTAATCATGAAACAATTTAGATTTGAAGCACCAAGAAGCAAATAAAATAATGACATCTTCCCAAGTAGAGGACGGGCTTTTAGCGATATAATTATCATCAAAAATTCTGGAGTTGCGCTCTTTCCAAATGCACCTTAGAATAGCGCCAATGATGTTTAGCTTCATAGCTTGAGATTGAGTAGTATCCACCATATTAAAAGTGATTTTAATATCAAAATAAAATGACCGATTGTTTGATGATTTTATTGATTAGTAGAAATCCCGTTTAACATCATAATGTGATTTCTGATTCCTTTTACCAGTTTGTACTCGTAATTTTTAAAATTAACAAAAAATATTTAATAATGACATATTTAAAAGTTTTGTTCTAATGAGACGTTTGAAAGTACATAAATCAAAATGAAACTAACTTTAAAATATTTAGACAAAAATATTTAAGTATAACAAAAATTCAAAATCTAAACTCAAATTCAAATCTCTTAAGGGTACAAGAACAATCTAAACTCAAATTCAAATCTCAAATTCAAATTCAAACCATTAGAATTAGGTTGAACTACAATTTTCTATAGATTGAATTGGATGAAAGAAAATATGTGTAGTAGATTGAGTTGATTCTCGAGTGACAATTTTTAGCTTGATTCAATGCAATTTAACTTGAATTAAAAGTAACGTTATATATATGTAAAATTTATTGCATGTTGGTAGAGAATAATATAGGGGTTTTTGCATGAATAGACCAAATTGAAAAAATATTTACAATATTAGGCAAAAAAAAATATATTTTTAGCAATCATAGTTAAATATATGGTATAATTAATATTAATATATTAATTATACTGTATGATGAATATTATTTATATTGTATATTTGACTATAGATGTCAAATATTTTCAAATTTGTCTTAATTTGTAATTATTTTGTGAAATTGGACTATCGAGCACAATTTCTCAATAATATATACTAATAACAAAATAAACAACATAACAATTTTATCAAGATTGAATTTCTCTAATACATATAATGGAATATGTTAGCGGATTGACCGACTCAAATTCGGACCATGGTATGTATGTACTCTTATCACATAAATACATTAATTAAAAAAAAAAAAAAAGAAACTAAAAAGGCAAGAGAGAAAATGAGAGATTGAGCATTTAGAAAGAAAGGAATCTTGGATTTAGCTTTTTCGAGAATCGAGGGGCTTACTAACAACGAATAAAGCACTCTCATTCAACAACACACACTCTGGAAAGAACAAAAAAAAAAATTAAAAAATTAAAAAATTAAAAAAAAAAATAATAATAAAACTCTTTTATTTATTTATTTTTCTTCCCACAGTGTTAAGAGAAAATCTCGTGGTTGGTCGGATTGTCGTAGGGGAAGAAATTAATTAATAGTGTAAAGAATATACATTGTAATTATTTATATAAGAGATTTTTTTTTTTTTTGAGATTACAATAATTGGGGGAGACTCGAACCCAAGATTTCAAAGTCATTAAGTGTATAATAATGTCGGTTGAGTCCTTTATATAGGAGATCTGAAAATGGAACTGTTTGGTTATGGGAAAAAACATTGAGTGAGCATGCAAAAGAAAAAAAAAACATGAAAATTGAAAATAGAAAGGGAAATCTATATGGTTTGGTAAAATTTTTATATAATTTTTAGCTCATGCTCTATGTATAGTCTACTCCAAATAATTTCTTACGCCAAGTTTGGATTGTGTCTATATCTCATTTATGCAGTGATTCGAGTACGAGTTGTTTGACATCTCGAACTCGAAAAATTGTTAAGTTTAGGGTTTAGGTCAAGAGGTTTTGAAAGTACGAATTACACAATTATAATTTAAAGTGCAAATTTGAGAGACAACCTAATGGAAACGAGATTTTGGTTATATATAGAGTAATTAAGTTCGACATTTATGCATATGAAATGGGTGCTCAAGTTCCTTTATGCATTATAAATGCGATACTTTAACCTCTTAACTATATATCAAGCTCACAATAAAAAGTGTCACATATAACAATTTACTAAATTATTGGGATCATAACGTGTTTATATTGTTGTATTGAATGATCTCGGTCGATTGTTTTTGTTCATATAATGCATAAAGCTCTAGTTACTAGTTGGGTCGATCTTTATATAGATATGTAGAAGGGTTCGTTTGAAAAGTAAGCAACCACTTTGATTTATCTTCATCCACTAGAAAATCTCGATATGAAAATACAAGACCACAAAAGATTGATCATTGAATAGAAAAAAGAAATTTCAATAACATATATACAATCATACTCAATACAGTGGAATTGTTTTCAATTTTATGATTTTTTCAATAACGACAGAGAGCTCCAACTAACCGGATCTTTTATAAAGTCTTAAATTTGATCCCTAACAAGATCTCAACTACTTAGGATTAAAATCTTAGATGAATGAACATGAATAAACATCAATGGCGGTGTTGATATTTTTTTTTTAGTAAAATAGAAAAATCAAAGTCAAGTAATGAGAGGCTATACAAGGTGAACAACATCATATGTTTTTTTTTTTTTTTTTTTTTTTGCATAAAACAAATAAAAGAGTAGATCACACAATATTATAAAATAAGCTTTTCATCAATTTAAAGCTAAGTAAATATGAATTCGTATGAATACCCATCCTAGTATATATGGTTGTATGTTAGTATATTATATGGTTTTTATAAGTACAAAAGTTTTTGATGCTGTACGTAGCTTTCACTTTTGTAGAGAAAGTAGTAATAGCTATTTGGTGAAATATTTAAAACATATTTTCTCTCTCTAGAAAATCTTCAATGAGAGAGAGAGGAACAATGAAGATTTTTTTTTTTTTTTTTTTTTTTTTTTTTTTTTTTTCTTCTGAAAAAAGAAACAATGAAGATTATTGATCACGTTCTTCCACATGAATTTCAATCATACAATCATGGCCCATACACATTGTTTAAGATTCCCAATTAAACTTTTTTTTTTCTTCTTATATTCGTGGTTGTCTGGACCAATTTGTGTTTTGTGCATATCTTGATTATTGTTATGAGACATACTGTCTGATCATACAAAATTTAGATGTCAAAAAAATTCATAAAAAATCAATTTTTAAATAAAAGACTACAATTAAGGCCCCGTTTGATAACCATTTGGTTTCTTGTTTTTTGTTTTTCAAATTTAAGCCTATTCTCTCTTAAATTTCCTACAATGTGCTTCATCATCCCTACCATTTATCCATCTTTCTTTAAGAAAGTAGGAGAATACTAACCAACTTTTAAAAACAAAAACAAACTTTGGGAAGCTACTTTTTTTTTGTTTTTAAAAGTTGATTGGTCTTCCCCTACTTTCTTAAGAAAAAATGTATACACGGTAGAAATGATGAAACAAATTGTAGGAAATTTAAGAGAAGATAGGCTTAAATTTGAAAAACCAAAAACAAGAAACCAAATGGTTATCAAACGGGGCCTAAACTTTTCACCTTTCAGTTTCCCAAAACATTTTTTTTTGACCATTAGACTACTAAAAAAATGGTTAATATTTCCAATTAAACATGGCACAGCAAATAAAAGATATTAAGTGTACCCATCTAGTCTTTTAAATTTTGCTATTCATCTTGTTTGATAATAAATCAACTTTTTAGCATTATAAATCATTTACGAGATGGTATAAAACTATCACTTAATGTTACTTATTATGTTCTCTTATGTAATAATAAAGTGATTGGTTTTGTTTATAAGGTCGTTATAATTAAAATAAAAAAAATAAAAAAAGAATATGGATAATCAAAATTTAGAGACATATCACCGAATTAAATAGGTGGTAAATCCATTTCAACTTAATCGGTTACGAGTTCAATCCTAAAAAATTGATTGACTTTCATATTATTTAAAGTAATAACGTTTTTATGCATGGTTAAAATCTCCATCTCTCAATTTATTGAAAAACGAAATGACAACATCTTCTTTGATATATAAATCTCTTTTCCTCTTAATTATTCGATCATATATAATACACTCTGCAACCTTTGTAGTCTCACTTCATGTTTAGAGTTAAAAAACTATAAAATTTTATTATTATTTAGCAAAAATTAGGGGCAGACGACCAGCTAGTTATCAAAATAGATTAAAACCAAACAAAATAACCTAATTTCGCCATTAATTCTCGGTAATTAGAATTTTTATTAATAAACTATAAAATAAAGGAATTGGTGGAAATTTTGAAATGCCTTTGTCAAAAAAAAATAATAATAATAATAATGTTTGTAACAAGTTGGTAAGGGCCTACTTCACAAGTGAAATTAGTATCACTACCTTTCCAATAGTTCCTTTCTTCGCCCATTAGTTTTGACCTAATTTCTCTATACGAAATCAAGCATCCAATGAAAACAAAAGCTTTCTTTTTCTTTTCACCTCTTTGGATTATATATTCGTTTTCAATAAAAATAATTAAATCAATCAAGAATTTCATTCAAACTAAATCTCTTTTACATCAATCTTTTTAAATCAAAGTTTACATTTTTTAAAAGTAGACCTATCTTTCTCCACATTGTTGTGACATAAATTCATAAAGTGAGTGGGAAGAACAATTTTTGCTTACACGATTCTCAATGTATAGTTATTAAATCATCTATACTACTTCAAAGAAAAAATAAAACTAAGAAAAAAAAATCATCTATACCAAACAAATGGTCATACATATTTTTAATAGGGAAATTTTATTGAATAGTCCAATTTTACAAAATAATTACAGATCTAGGCAAATTTAAAATATTTAGCATCCATAGTCGAATATACAATATAAATAATACTCATCATATTGTATTATGTATTAATTATTCAGTATAGAAAGTATTACTTATACAGTATATTTGACTATGAAAGCTAAATATTTTCAAATTTGCTTAATATTGTAAATATTTTATTAATATGGTCTATTTCTGTAAAAATCCCTTTTTGATATTATTTATATTCGTTAATTTGCTTGAAACTTGTAAACGATAGTTGAACATAACTTTTGTGATATATGACTTAAATCACGATACATCTTCGAATCTTTTTATCTCAAATATTGTTAATTTTTTTTTTTTTAAAAATGAAATCAAACATGCAATTAGCAATACTAATTGGTGATCAAGAAATAATGTGGACATTGTTAGGGTTAGAACACTAAATTAATTATCTTTAAAGAGAGAACAAAAAAAAAAAAAGAAACAAAATTAGATAAACTTTTTGTTTGATAAACCCCTTAATGTTAAAAAAGAGTAAAATATAGATTGGCGACTAGAAAAAAAAAAAAAAAAGCAAGCCATATGAGTTTTTACGAGATTCTACTTCATTATGGATAAGGTACGAGGATGCTTGCGTGAGAGAGCACTTAAAAATAATGATTATTTTATTATCGTGGATGACATCTACTTGAGTTAATTCATTGTAATTCAATTATATTTTAGGGAATTTTGTATGTATATTAAAAAAAAAAAAAAAATTATATATAACACAATTTTCAAATTTATTCATTTGAAGGACAAAAATGATTGATATTATACTGTTCAATCTCTTAAAGTCAATAGAAATTTATCAGTTGAAATGATAGAAGTCGATCAGTCTAATTTATTTAAGAGTAATAATATTTTATGGGGAGAGTTCGTAGTCTTCTTTCTCTATTTAAACTAAAATAATAATTTTATTTTATTTTTAAATTATTATTATTATTATTATTATTAATAATAAGCAACTTTATTTTTAAATTATAATTGGTGAAAAACAACTAATGAAATTTGCCTTAATATATCTATGTTGATTTTTTTTTTAATTAAAAAATAATTGCGACTCGAGCCCATATTTTTGCAAGACGACAGCAGCCATGAGAGTGACTTCAACGTTTCAAGCCCAAAATGTGCAGCTCGGCCAATTTATAAGACATTTGGGCCTAGTCCGGTCTAAATAATTACGTTTATATATAAATATAATTTTCAAAATTTTATCTTTTATTTACAAATGTTTCTATTTACATTAAATATATTCAATTTTACCATCAATTATCTTTAAATTATATCAAAATTTATATTTAAATAAATCGAAAATTGGAATTTTCTTATTTAGATTTTATTCATTATATGACGTATATTTAGGGGTAGTTTTAGTTTTTGGAAATTAATATAATTAGAATCGTGTGATGTTATGTTTGAAATCTTAGATGTCCAAAATTAATGTCCACATTTAGATTATCATGTTTGTTTAGTTTAGATAGTTTTTCTTACACTACACATAATAACTTTAGGTATTGTATTTGTTTTGCACTAATCATACTTAAAGACAACTTACAATCTAATATCATTTTAATATTCATATAATTTTTAAAATAATTTTAATTTTTATAACATAATGCTTATATGAACTTAAATATTACATTTTTTAATAGATTTAGTTTTATTGTAATTTTCTATGTTATTTTACTCAAAAAGTTCATTTATATTGACTTAAGATTCTTAACCTCAATTTAAACTTAAATATCTTTCCAATAAAATTATATATTTGACTCTTTTTTTATGACATAATCAACCATTTTACATGATTAATAAGTTTTGATAAAAAAAAAAGTAAACAATATCATTTTGGTACTACCTACAAATTAATGTCATATAAAGTAGAAGATGTCTACAAGTTAATATTACAAACGAGTCTTGAACATAAAATCTTAAGAGGATTATACCCTCAAAACTCGTGCTTCTACCAACTACGCCGCCTTTTGGGTAAACGTTCTTCAACTTTGAAAACAACTTAAAAATAGTCTTTGAAATTAAATTTGAAAAATTGTAATTGTTAGACCATTTTAAAGAAATAATTGCAAATTTCTCATAAAATCAAAATAATTGCAAATTTAATTTCTCATTTTTTATTTTCGGAAATTGTTTTTTACAAAATCCTATTATGCCCTCGACATCATTAATTACAAAATTCCATTTGCAATTACTTTCATTTAAATTTAAATTATCATTAATTACAAATTCAAATTTTACAATTAATGCAATCTATTAACTTCCTTTTTTGTACATTTCATATTCATAGTAATTAATGTCTTGATTTCAAATTTCATTTCTCAATTTTTGGAGATACTCAAAAACGTTTTACTTGCTTCCTCACTCAATTTCCGACCTATCTTCTTCATCTGCGCGCGGTGTTCTTCAGTTTTTCGCCTTCTTGATTCTCGGTATTTTTCTTCCTACAAGCTGTCCACCATACTGTACTGTCTCCTCGTACAGATTGTAGGTTCAACAAGCACAAATTTCATTGCTACATTTATTTTTGTCTAAAATAAAGCAGCATTCTACTGTTCCATTGGTTACACTCATTTTCAGATATGACACTCTCGTTAGAATATGGTATGTTTCTGCTTTCGTTTCTTTTCATCCTCAAATTTTACTGCTTAATGTACATTGTATTTCAATTCGTACACAATAATATGTACCGTATAGTTTATACATATGGTTTAAACACATTGTAGGTTCAACAAACATCCCCCTCCATATTACACTGATTATAATTATGTACTGTATAGTTTTTTGCATAATTATTTCTGTAAAATGGCCCAACAAGCATTGGTCATTTGTAGGAAATAATTACAAATTTATCATATTTTTTACCAGGAAAAATGTCGCCTAAATGTATTTCGAAATCAGTAGGCAACCTAGAAATGTCTAATGAATCTTCTTCTTATTCTTGTTTTCTTGTCATGTTCATTCTGGTTTTGACGCTGCAAGAACAGACCATTTGGGGCTTTACAGACCTTCCAAGATCGACGGTACAAATTTGGTACAAATCATCTCACAGACCACCATGTGCAATATGGAGGGGGATGCTTGTTGAACCTACAATGCGTATAAAACACACGTATAAACTATTCATGTTCACCATAAGG
>JBBMEF010003992.1:0-26250 GCA_037832685.1 Sicyos baderoa | reverse complement strand
AATTGGTAATGAGGGGAGTAACCCATATCTCTTTTATATTGATGTTGGACTCTCCCACTTTCCAATGTGGGATATTTCTGAGATCCTAACAGAAAGGGAAATTGCAAAATCTGAAAAAAAGGGGACAAACGATCAAAGAATTTGTTGGCAAGGTAAAAACTCTAGTCTCATCTCTTAACGAAGTTGGATGCTCAATTTCAGTTCAAGAACACACTATGTACATTTTAGCGGGTCTCGAACCAGAATACGATTCGATTGTCTCAGTGATTTCTGCAAAATCCAAAGCGAAACCATTAATGGAAGTTTGCTCATTACTCATGACACATGAGTCAAGAATTGAACGAAACTCTTTAGTGAATTCTGATGGTGTAACCTAGTGGTTAATCTCACAACAGCTCCAGTTGAAAAGAAAGGGGCTACTCCTCCACAATATTCAAAGAACGCTGGTTATAATCAATGGCAGGACAATTATGACTACAATGGAAATAATAACAGATGATGAAGAAATGATGGTCGTGGAGGAGGACGTTCTTGGAACGCTCCAAAGACTCAATGTCAAGTTTGTGGAAAGCTTGGACACACTAGTTTGAAGTGTTACACGATGTATGATCCAGCATTTCAAAGACAATATGTTGAACAACCAGTTCCATAACGTAATCGTGGGAATCAACAAAATAATGGCTATTATCAGAATAATCAGCCACAACATAATGGTTCTTATCAAGCTTTTTTGGCTTCAAATTCTCATAATTCTGATTCTAATGGTTGGTATCTAGACTCCGAGGCAACTAACCATGTTCTGAATGATGTTTCTAATTTTACTCATAGTGCAAACTATCATGGAGGAGAACAAATGCATGTTGGTAATGGCACAAGTCTAGAAATTCTTCACATTGGTCATTCTTTTGTTGTTCCAACTGATATTTCTAAATCTGATTCTCATACCAAACATGTTTTTTCTATTTAAAAACTTCTTCATGTGCCTCACATGACGAAAAACCTCTTAAGTGTCAGCAAATTTACCCAAGATAATAATTTTTTCTTTGAATTCCATCCTAATATTTGTCTTGTTAAAACTCAGGCCACTGGGAGAGTTTTGCTCCAAGGTCATCTCCATGAAGGTCTCTACCGTTTCTCTTTGGAAGTCGAGTCTCCAAGTACCAGTTTTTGTTCAAAATCAGTCCAACCAAATAAAAATGTTGCTTTCACTGCCACAACACCTAGTCTTTTACCATGTAATACAAGTTGTTCTGTACAAAGGTTATGGCATAATAGGCTAGGCCATCCCTCCCTTCCTACAGTGTATAAAATTCTTAGTGATTGTAATATCTCTCCTTCGAAATCAAATAAAGATTTTGGTTTTTGTAATTCTTGTGCCTTAGGCAAAATGTGCAGACTCTCATTTTCTAATTCTCTAACTGTTTACAAGTCTCCTCATGATCTTATTGTCACTGACATCTGGGGTCCTTCTCACACTATTTCACAAAATGGTTTTCAGTATTATATTAGCTTTGTGGATATGTTCTCTAGGCACACATGGATTTACTTTCTAGCATCGAAATCTGAAGCTCTTAACACTTTCATAGCCTTTAAAAATCTGGTTGAAAATCAGTTTCATACCAAAATAAAAAGCCTTCAAACGAATGGAGAAGGGGAATTTAAAGCCCTTTTACCTCTCCTATGCAAGAATGGTATCAATCATAGAATCTCTTGTCCTTATACTTCCCAACAAAAAGGAGTTGTCGAGAGAAAGCATAAGCATATAGTAGATATGGCATTGACCCTCATAGCTCATGCTTCTCTACCTTTAAAATTTTGGGCTGATGCTTTTTCAACCGCTGTTTTTCTCATTAATAGACTTCCTACTCCCATTTTAGATGATAAAAGTCCCATGAAAGTTCTATTCAAAACCAAGCCAAACTACTCTCTACTCAAGGTGTTTGGTTGTCTTTGTTTTCCCTATCTCCGACCCTACAATCGACACAAACTGGAACTTCGTTCCTCTTCTTGCACGTTTCTTGGTTATAACAATTCTCATAAGGGCTATAAGTGTATGGATTCTTCTGGAAAAATGTTTATTTCAAGACATGTGGTGTTCAATGAGTCTTTTTTTCCTTATGCACAAAATTTTGAAACAAATACTACTGTAAATCTTTCCCAACCTTGTTCAAACTTGGCTTTACCCATTGTCAATTAAAGTTTTTCTTCCAACCCATGTGTTTCTTCCTCATCTGAAAATCCTCCTCTGTTTGAAAATTCAATTCCTAATAATCATGCTTTTGTTTCTTCTCAACCGTCTATTCCTTCGAATTCCTCTGGATCAACATATCACTCTGGTCCATCTCATTCTATGTCTTTAATTCCTTCATCTGTTGAAACCTCTCCTCATCCCTTACCAAAATGCATCTACTGATATCCCACTTGCTGCCTTACCAAGTGCACCAACTGTTTCTAATACTCACAATATGGTTACAAGAAGTAAAAACAACATATGGAAACCAAAAGCTTATGACTGTCAATAGTGATATTGAGCCAACTTCAGCTAAAACTGCTCTTAAACTTCCAAATTGGAAAGTTGTTATGGAAGAAGAATACACTGCCTTGATGAAGAATGAAACATGGGATCTTGTCCCATTGCCTGCAAACAAGAAGTTGATAGGATGCAAGTGGGTGTTTAAAACAAAACGCAACTCTGATGGATCTGTTGCTTGCTACAAGGCCCGTCTCGTAGCAAAGGGGTATCTTCAGACACAAGATATTGACTACACAGAGACTTACAGTCCAGTCGTGAAGCCCATTACTATACGTGTGTTGCTAACTTTGGCTTTAGCTCATAACTGGTGCATTCGACAGTTGGATATAAATAATGCATTTTTACATGGTGTTCTTACTAATGAGGTGTTCATGGAACAACCACAAGGATTCAGAGTTGTTGATAAATCTATGCCTCTAGTGTGCAAGCTTAAAAAGGCCGTGTATGGTCTTAAACAAGCTCCACGAGCATGGTTCGATGGGCTGAAACGTTTCTTATATCAACAGGGTTTTTGCAACTCGAAGTCAGATCTATCATTGTTTTCAAGATAGATAAAATCTTCTTATTGCTATATCCTGATCTATGTAGATGACATTGTTATTACAAGATCTTCTTCGTCTGAAATTCAGCAACTTATTGTTTCCCTTGATAATACATTCTCTCTGAAGGATCTAGGAAGACTGAGTTTCTTTTTAGGAATTGAAGTCTCATATCCCCCATCTAGTGGTTTGTTCCTATCACAAGAGAAGTATCTAACGGAACTTCTAGAAAAACATAATATGGCAACTGCGAACTCTATAGCTACTCCTATGGTTAGTAGCTCGATTCTCTCGGCCTATAAAGGCAGTGACTTTGATCAGCCTCAAATGTATCGTCGAGTGGTGGGAGCTCTTCAATATGCCACCATCACTCGCCCTGAACTCTCTTACTCAGTCAACAAAGTGTGTCAATTTATGCAACATCTGAAGAATTGTCATTGGCTTGTAGTCAAACGAATACTTCGAGACATCAAAGGTACGATACAACATGGTTTGGTTCTAAACAGACCCTCCTCTCTCATGATTCGAGCTTTTGCGGATGCTGACTGGGGCTCTGACCCTGATGATCATCGCTCTACATCAGGTTTATGTGTGTTCTTTGGAGGAAACTTAATCACTTGAGGTTCAAATAAGCAACAAACGGTCTCTCGTTCTAGCACAAAGGCAGAGTTTCAGTGTCTTGCTCATGCTGCTGCTGAACTGGTTTGGCTTCGCTCGTTATTCTCTGAACTAAATATTCCCATTGTTCGTCCTCCAACATTGTGGTGTGACAATCTTGGAGTCGTACATCTTAGTGCAAATCCAGTTATGCACTCCCGAACGAAACATGTAGAAATTGATATCTACTTCATAAGAGATCTAGTAATGTAGGAGAAAATTGCGGTCCTTCATCTACCAACATCAGCTCAATAAGTTGACATTTTTACCAAGCCCCTTGCACCTTCTTCCTTCCTTCAAATTCGAGACAAGTTGTGTGTTAGAGGAAGAGCTACAATTGGCTTGAGGGGGGATGTTAAGGGAGCTCATTAAGAGCATTTGTTGTATAGCTCAAATTAGTTGTTAATTCTGTTTTAAAGTTTTGTTAAAAAAGTTGTTGGTTAAATGAGCTGTTTATTATCTGTTATGAAAACAGTTCCCTATATAAGGACTGTTCGAGGGTTATTTTCCTAATATGAAGAAAACCTATTTCTTGCCCAATCTTCTCCTTGCTCTCCTCTCAACCTAACACATATCATCTCCAGATCTGTTACAATATGATGAACAAGCCAAGCTTGGAGTTGAATTGATCAGAATTTGATCCTTGGATGTTGATGTCAATTGAGATGATGAGTCGCCAATTGAGAAAAGAGATGTCAGGGGGAACTAGGAAAAGAGATATCAGGGCCAATTGGGAAAGGAAATACTACGGTCAACAGGGGAAAAGAGATGCCAGAGCCAATTAAGAAAAAAGATATGTCAGAACCAATTGAGAAAAAAGATGTCAGGGCTAACTGGGAAAGGAGATGTCTTGACCAATTTAGAAAAAAAGAAGGTTAATTGGAACAAAAAACTAGAAGCTAACGTTTTTTTTTTATAAATAAATTTAGAATTTAGAATTGTTTATGGTTTTTTCCGACATTAAATCTTGTCAAGCTTCTTGAGAGTTTGAACTATTTTTGAAAATATGGGCAATTGTCTGAGCTGAGCAGCCAAATCTGCATGCCTTCTATTGAGGCTAAGGTTAAGCAATTTTAGATTTCAAAAACAAAAAGGTAAAGCAATTTTAAAATTAAAATAAATAAAATTGACATTAGTGATTAGATAATAAAAGGTGGATTTTCTTTTTCTTTTTTGAAAAATAAAAAGTGGATGTTGATATCACAAAAAGCAAAAATTATAGGTTGTAGTAGTTGTTTTAGCCTTAAATTAAAAAAAAAAAATGGTTATAAAAAAAAAAATCTAAATTGTATAAAAAAAATTTGTACGAATATTTTGTTTATGTATGACTTTGAATCTTTTCAATTTAAATATGGTTGTTTTTAATCCTCATTGTTAAATAATAATCAAAAAATAAATTGAAACTCGATAACAAATTCAAATCTCAGAAACTTAAACAAAAAAAACCTATTCCCATCTCCATAATAGTGTTTTTTTAGGCATCTCCATAGTCCATACTAGGTAAATTGGGTAAAAATAAAATTCTATCCACCAACTTACTTGAGAGGGGAATTTATGTCATTTCTTACCCGTAAATCCTTAATTTATTAACCATAAGTTAAACTCTTGGGTCCCACCGAGGAGAAATGCCAGAAAATGGCCCCAAATCCATCACTCAAGTGGTTCTTTAAGCAACCTTTTTAACAAAGTAAGAAATGCATAAATGTAAATTCTCGAAATTGAAATTTTAACGTTAGTGTTAAACAAGTTTACAATCAAATAATAAAGTTGTTAAATTTGAAACTTTTATTTGATAAAAATTAATTAAAAAAGTCAACAAAAGAAAAATAATTCTAGTAATATTTTATATAATTCAACAACAAGACTCAATAAAGAGTGGTATTACAAAAGAATCAAATCCATGATAGTAATATTAAAGTGTACTATCGAATAATGAAATCAACATGCAACCAAAACCAACTTAATTTAGTAATCTTATGTTATTGAGCTATTTAGTTTGGTGGCATAACCAAAAGATTATAGAGAATTAAATTAAAAAGAAAGAAAGAGAGACTCACATCTATCTTGCGATGAGCACATTAGACATTAAATAAAAATAAAAATGTCTTTTCAAAATAAAAAAAGGGAAATTATATATATACCCAAATTTGAAAATATTTAGTATCTATAATTAAATATAAAGTAAAAATAATACTCATCATATATTATATATTAGTTATTGAGTATAAAAAAGACGCGAAGGAGCTGACGTTGACTACAATGTTTTTCATTTTGAATTTCCTAATTTTGAGTTTTCTTGTCTAAGAACACCGTAAACCCCCAAAAAAAGAAAGTGGAAATTCATTTGAAAATTCTGGGAGACATTGAATTTGGACTTGAAACGCCTTTGTGGGTCTCTGAAATCAGGGAGAAAAGTGGCGGATCAAACACGTTTGTGGCTCCGAACGTGATAAACGATTCAGGCCCTGATTTTGGTGTTTTCTGTTTTCCAGTTTTTGTTTTGCTCGAATGAGCCAAAGAACCCAGGTGAGCACCATTCATTACTGATTCCTTCCATGTTTGCTTCATCATTTCCTATGGTAACCCCCGGAATCTGTTTTCGGGTTTCCGTTTTGGAGGGTTTTGAGTTTGAACCGTTCTGGTCATGAAATCCATGTTGTTAAGGGGGGGTTTTGTGCTTTTGAACTGATTTCTAGTTGGGGTTGTTTTGAACTGATTTCTGATTCATTAATTGGTTGAGTATGTTGTTGTTGAGCTACTTTAGGGTTAGGATTTTCTCTGATTTGAAATGGGGTTTTGTTGCAAATATGTTTTGTTCTTAGCTATGATTATCAAATTGTGATGTCACCTATTGCTGTTTTCTTCCTGCCCTATGAACAAGAACAGAGGGTTAATCTCTAAAAAAAAAAAAAAAAAAAAAACAGAGGGTTTTGCTTAGCAAACATGAAATGGGTCTTGTTGGTTGATTTGTGTTGGTTTATATTAATTTCAGTAAAATAGTATTTTAATCTTTTTAATTATGTTTTCTTTTTCAGGATTAGATTAGATATTATTTTATATATTTACCTTTTATATTAGGGATTATCATTTCCTTTTATGATTAGGCATCTTTTCTTTTTATGATTAGATATTATATTTTCCTTTTATAATTAGGTCATTTCTTGTACTCTATTTAAACCTAAGAAGCACGGACACTTCTATTTTGACAAAGTGTCCGACACCAATACTTCCGGACACTCTTCGGACACATGTCCGACACTTGAAATTATGTGTCTTCCTTTGATATTCTTATTTTTAGTTTCGGACACTTCACGGACACCCCATGGACACTTTATGGACACCTCATTTAAGACTTATTTGTTTTAAATGGCCAATGACATGACAATAGGTTATGTTGGTAGAGTTCGTCGACAACAACGTCCATCGAAGATAGATAGACTAAAATGGAAAAAAAGGAAAGAAAGAGAGAAAATAAAATAGAGGGAAGGGAAATGAAGTAAAAAACTAAAATATTTTGTGATGGTAAGGGTAAGCTTATAACTAGCTAAAATATTTTGCATTTGATCTAATAATAGTATATCATAAAAAATAATAATAAATAACGTGTCCTCCACGTATCCGTGTCCTGCATTTTTAATTAATGGCGTGTTTACGTGTCCGTGTCGTGTCGTGTCGTATCCGTATCTCGTGTCCGTGTCGTGTCGTATCCGTGTCCATACTTCTTAGATTTAAACTCATTGTTGGATTCATTATTAAATAAAGAATTCAGAGAATTTGAATTTCTATCTTTCAGATGAATAGTAACTTAGAAATGAAGCAGAATGTTTTCATGTGCTTTAAACGTGAGTTGGTGTTAATAGTCCCATTAGGAAGGATTTCAAAAGAAGCATTGGCACAAATACGAGACGTAGACTCGAATTTGTCGATCAAATTAGTGTCTTTGTGATGTAGCCTATAGGAGCAATAGAACCTGATGGGGGAGATAATACTTCAAGAAACTAGAAAGTAAAGACACTTAATTTTTTACCAAGTATTCGTGTCGGAAACAGATATTTCAGTACATGCATTTGACACATGTTTGGCATGCAGAATTTCGCATCCATTTTTATTAGTATTCATTCTCTGATACCATGTAGCAGTAGAGTAGGAATTGAATACATATTTTATTTAGAGAATAATTGGGTATTTATACAAAGTGGGGATATCAACAGAAGACTGAACAGAATACAACAAATATAACTAACTAAACTATAGTAATTAATAATTAAGATTTACATCTTCATGGATTCACCATTTGTTGGATATTGGACTTTTGTTCTTTATTGGATTTAAATGAGCTCATATAACTATGTGAGTTAGATTCAAAGCTCATTAGATTCTCATTTAATTTTTTTTTATTTAATTATTTTTCATAGTTAGTAAAAAAAACTAAATATTATAGGTTTTGATCTTTTAATATTATATAATAAATAAATAATGTCTCTGATGTATCCGTGTCGTACTTTTTCTAAAACATGCATTTCTCGTGTCCATGTCCATGCTTCTTAGCCAATATGCAATCTCAAAGGATTTTATTAGAATGAAAAGTGTTCTCATTACAAGAGAGGTACTTTGTCTATATAAGGGATTGTGGACTATCTAACTATTATTGGAATACCCTAAATACACAGCCGTGCTTAGTAGGTTTTTCTGTTGGTTTGCATATGTTGTTGAATTTCACTATATGAATTTGTATCTTTGATTTGGCATATTCATTGGTATAAATCTGTTTTTCTTTTTTCATGAATCAGATTAACAGGTAAGAAGAGTAAGTAGTAGGCGAGTACGGTCTCGTTGCCATGGAGTCTTGTTATTGCATTGAGCCTCAATGGCCTGCTGATGAGCTGTTGATGAAGTATCAGTACATCTCAGATTTCTTCATTGCACTTGCATATTTCTCCATCCCTTTGGAGCTCATCTACTTTGTAAAGAAATCTGCAGTGTTCCCTTACAGATGGGTTCTTGTTCAGTTTGGTGCTTTCATTGTTCTTTGTGGAGCAACACATCTTATTAACTTATGGACTTTTGCCATGCATTCAAGAACTGTAGCTGTAGTAATGACCACTGCAAAGGTTTTGACTGCTGTAGTATCATGTGCAACTGCTCTTATGCTTGTACATATTATACCAGATTTATTGAGCGTCAAAACCCGAGAGCTGTTTTTGAAGAACAAGGCTGCTGAATTGGATAAGGAAATGGGACTTATCCGTACGCAAGAAGAAACTGGTCGACACGTAAGGATGCTTACTCATGAAATTAGGAGTACACTTGATAGACATACGATACTGAAAACCACTCTCGTTGAGCTGGGAAGAACTTTGAATTTGGAAGAGTGTGCACTTTGGATGCCAACTCGTACTGGATTGGAACTTCAACTGTCCTATACACTTCATCAGCAGAATCCAGTTGGATGCACAGTCCCCATCAATCTCCCCGTGATTAATCAAGTTTTAAGTAGTAACCGTGCAATAAAAATATCACCAAACTGCCCAGTGGCTAGGTTACGACCCCTTTCCGGGAGATATGTGCCGGGAGAGGTTGTTGCTGTTCGTGTTCCTCTATTGCATCTTTCTAATTTTCAAATAAATGATTGGCCAGAGCTTTCTACTAAACGATACGCCCTCATGGTTTTGATGCTTCCATCTGATAGTGCTAGACAATGGCGTGTTCACGAGCTGGAGCTGGTGGAAGTTGTTGCTGATCAGGTATCCATGATCTTAATTATCTTTGACTTGTTAGCATGGGTTATTTATCAAATATTAGATTCTCTTGCGTAATCTTATAAAAAATTAAATGCAGCATGTTTGTGTAGAATTTCCATCTATAACGATTCATACCCATGTTGTAGCAAATCCTAACTTTTTATGTTATAAATATAAACTAGGTAACACTTTTGGTCCTTGAACTTTTGCAAAGTAACAGTTTAGTCCTTGTACATTCAATTTTTTAACTATTTAGTCCTTGTACTCTATAGGATTTAGTTTATTTCATGAAAAATATTGTTAACATTTAATGGTATTTTTGTCCCCAAGGGGCAGCCCAACGGTTGAGGTTAAGGACTTCAAGGCATGCTTTCTTGAGAGATCCCTGGTTCGAGGCCGCTGGAAAGCGCTTAAACTAAAATACCCTTCGACGTATCCCGGTGCCACGTCCTAGAGACGGGCCAGTGGGGCCTCGGGTATAGGGGAGTGAAGCTCTGATTTCCCGATTTTCAAAAAAAAAAACATTTAATGGTATTTCTTACATTAGTAGATCGATAAATTGATGAGGAACCAGACGTGTTTATAAACTATCTGAACTAAACTGTTTTTAAAAAAAAAATATATATATAGATGTTACATATAGAAGTTTATTGATTAAATTGTTACAAATTTGAAAGTCTAAAGACAATTGATTTAAATTAAATCTTAGAGACAAAATTGTTCAAAAGTGATAGACTGTTACGCAAAACAGTTAAAGGAGTTGAGTTGGTGACTTAATCCTGTTGTAACCTAACGCTGAATTTGCATGCTGGACAGGTGGATTACTCTCTATGAATTAATTGCATGGTGATCTTTTCTAGGTGCTGCATGGCAAAGAATTTTGCTCTTATAGTGTTGTATAAAACATAAAGTTTTGTTTTTATATATTAAATTTGAATCCTTGCATGTTCGACTGGTGGACCACCCCAAGAAATGAAAAAAACCAAAATTACTTCCTTTTTTTTTTACAGAAAGCAACAAAAATGTAATAAATTTTGTTTTATCCTGTTTTGAGGTGGTACACCATTGGAGCAAAACCCTTAGCCCATGTAGCCTCCACAAAAGAATAGAACAAAAATTACCAATCATTTTATGTCTTGGTAGTCTAAAGTAGTTCCATAATGTGGATTGTGGATTAGAAAACAAAAACATTTTTTTTTATGAGAAACAATACTTTCATTGATCAATGAAAAGGAACAGTGAGAACACAATGTTTTTACAAGAGTTGTTGCCAATGTGCAAATAAAAAAGTAAGATCATAGTTACAAAAAGGTGGAAGCCTATGACTCCAAAAACAAAAACATATCTATATTACTTGATATTTGATAACACTGTTAAAATAAGTAAAAAGTTGTAATTGTAAGAGTGAAGCTTATTTATCTGAAGAATGCATTTGATTTTTGGTGGTCTGAACTGATAAAACTCTTCTGATTATTGATCCATGTATGTACATTTGAAATCAGGTAGCAGTTGCTCTTTCTCATGCTGCAATCTTAGAAGAGTCGATGAGGGCTAGAGATCTTTTGATGGAGCAGAATGTTGCCCTTGATCTAGCTAGGAGAGAGGCAGAAACAGCAATACGTGCCCGTAATGATTTCTTGGCTGTCATGAACCATGAAATGAGAACTCCGATGCATGCGATAACTGCCCTCTCTTCATTATTGCAAGAGACTGAACTTACACCAGACCAACGCCTAATGGTTGAAACAATATTAAAAAGTAGTAATCTTTTAGCCACTCTTATAAATGATGTTCTTGATCTTTCGAGGCTCGAAGATGGTAGCCTACAACTGGACATTGGCCCTTTTAATCTTCACGCTGTTTTCAAAGAGGTTTGACAAACAATGTCATATGATTAACTATGTTGCAAATATCTATTACCTGTCTGTTAATGTAAAATCAACACTAATTGTTGCAGGTAGTTAACTTGATCAAGCCTGTTGCACTGGTCAAAAAATTGCCATTGACCTTACATTTGGGTCCTGATTTGCCAGCATATGCTGTTGGTGATGAGAAACGCCTTATGCAAGCTATTCTTAATGTTGTGGGCAATGCTGTGAAATTTTCAGAAGAAGGTAGTATATCACTCACAGCCATTGTTGCAAAATCCGAAACCTTCAGAGAATTTCGAGTTCCAGATTTTCTCCCTGTGCCAAGTGATAGTCACTTTTATTTATGCGTACAGGTTTGTTTACTTGCCGCTTAGAATTGGATCATTTTTATTTGTGAAGATAAATGTTCAAATATCAATATGTAGAAAAAATGTTGCAAATTTTTTTTCCTCCATGTATAGGTAAAAGATACTGGATCTGGAATTAGTCCTCAAGATATTCCTAAGTTGTTCACTAAGTTTGTACAAACTCAAACTGTGGCAACAAAAAACTCTGGTGGCATTTGTCTCGGGCTTGCAATTTGTAAAAGGTATACCATGTACATAGCTTTTTTTTTCCCTCTCTCTTATTGGTCTCAAGTTATCTCTCATCGGTCACGAGTCTCCTTTTGTATATGTATGCGTGTCACGTGTGTATATATATGTAAAGTAAGCTACTTTGAGATTAAGATGTGCACCTCATATTCTTTTCCATATGTGCTATGGCCTATGTGATCAGGTTTGTGAATCTTATGGAAGGACAAATTTGGCTTGACAGTGAGGGTCTTGGGAAGGGATGTACAGCCACTTTTATTGTAAAACTTGGAATTGCTGATCAATCAATTGAATCTAAGCTTCCCTTTACATCAAACATTCATGAAAACAACACTCATGCAGGTTTTTCCGGACTCAAAGTCCTTATTATGGATGAAAACGGGTTAGTAGCAACATTTGTTCTGTTTTTACTTTAAAATTTGAAGTTGTTATTCTTTACTTATATTTAAATATAGTTTTCAAGACGGTCACTCTCTAACTCTTTCTCTCTTCAAACTCTCTCAACCAAGAAAAAACACGTGTTGCTCTTCCTCCTACGACATCGCAGAGGAGGGAGGGATACTCACCTTTTCACTGACATCACAACCACATAAAACCTAGGCGCCTCCTATTTTTATTCTTATGCCTGCAATTTCTTCCTGTATACTGACAAGTCTTTCTCAGCCAATAAAATTTAGGCCTCCGCTTCTTTCTCTTCACAGCGACATCATTTTCCAACGACCTATCTCTTTATCCGGTGACATGACAAGTTATGAGTTATCGCTAGGGACTTTTATTTTTCTCTGTTGGACGCAACCTCCTTCATCGACGTCGAGCGAGCGTCTCTCTCCTATTCACTGGTGAATTCCCTTCGTCGTCACTCTCCTCCTCCGACTGAGATCCTTCGGCCATGGTACACACATATCCGATCCTATCTTCCCCCAGCGGTGCTGTTTGTCCTCCTAGCCATTTCCTTTTTCTTTGCGTTTTTCTAGCATCGTTTTCACTCTCTGACCATGTAATCTCATGGGTATTGCCAACAACTTCTCCACCGACGTTGTCATACTCATTTGACAACATTCCTCCAACAACCTTTTGACCAATAACGATCAATGGTGCATATTCTTACTTTTTCAGGCGGCATCGACCTACAAGGCCATGAAAACATTCTCCTTCGTGTTTCTATGTCCATGTTGAGACTTCTCTATCATTCTTTGGTGTTTGAGTTTGTAAATCGATTTCTCTCTTTGTATTATTTACCGATTGGCATATGTAATATGTCTCATCTCCGATCACTTTCTATCATCGATCTTATCTCTTGTTTCGATAGATTCTCTATGTAACTTTTTCTTTCTATAAATCATCGTTGTAACATGTCTGTGTTAGAGTTATTTTAGTATATTTTATGTATTATTCTATAATTAGTATGTTAGGCCCATCAAACCCATTAGTAGCTAGGGTTTACAACATTCCTTTGTATATACATAGACTTAGCCTCTTGAATAAAATTATGATGACTCTCGAGTCTCAATACTGTTTGCATGGTATCAGAGCCACTTAGGGCTTTTCGAGATTCAAAATTAGGGTTTTAGTTTAGGGGGTCGTCAGAAAATCACGCTAGAAAATTGCTGCTGCTGCTAAATTTGTCAGAAGTCATAGTTGTCATGTTTGTTGGAGTTTTTCGACACAACCTACCTTTTCTGGAAGCCCATCCCCTGATCTACAACATACCAAAAAAAATTATGTCGTGGGATTGCCTTATCCCTTGGTTGGTCTTGGTTGGTGTGTTAATTGCAAAATGAGTAATAAAGATCAGAGTCACCTATTTCGATCTTGTGTCGTTGCAACTGATCTTTGGACTTTGATCCTCTTGGCCTTTTGTTGTGTTACTCCCCTGCCACAAAACTCTATTGACTTGTTCTCTTATCTTTGGTGTGGCCATCCTTTTGTGGACGAAGCAGTTATCATATGGCACAATTTTGTGACAGTTATTTTTAGAAATTTTTTGCTGAATTAGAATGACTTGATCTTCAATGATAGGGAAGCACATAAATACTCTTTACACGATTCTATTTCTCATTTAGCCTTATTTTGGAGCAAAAGGACTCAACCTTTTTCTAATTATAGTCTTAGTCATTTATATTCTCATTGGCATTGTTTCTTATAAAATGCTCCCTTCTATTTTGTAACTATTTCACTTATCAATGAAATATATTTTTTCCTATAAAAAAGCGACCACACTTGCCTAAACAAAATACTACAGTTGCAATTTTGAGTGGCGTGTGCGGGTGCGTGCATCCTTCGATCTTAGCGATTTTGGTTGGGTCTTGTTCGAGACGACAAGATTGACAAGGGTGTGTGGTTCGTTCTCAGTTTTCAGGTTTTGTTTTCCTCGAATCGGGGTTTTTTAGTTCTATTCGCAGGAAAAGGTGCGCAAGCAAGATTGAACAGAGAGTGAGGGCGTGTTCGGTCTCCATTTCGGGAGTTCTTGGGTGGGTTTTTCTCGCAACGACAAGCTCCACAAGTCTATGGAGTTTATCACAAATTTGATAGTTAAAAGGTTCTCGGGTACTTTCGTTCTATTTTTTTTTCTAGAATATTAAGTTGCTTGTTGATTTGTTATGTTTAAGTTGATAATATATGGTTGAAACTTGAATCTAAGAAAACAAGTATAATTTCTCACTTGATGAAAATCACGAAGCGAAAGTTAAATGACTCAAATTATCGTGATTGTAGTCAAACAATCTGGTTTCATTTGTTGAGCACGGAGATGAAGGATCATATTGATCAAGATCCGCCCCATGATGAGTCAAAGATAAAGGTGTGGGTTTGAGATGATGCTCGGTTGTACAATTTGATTTCGAACTCTATAGAAAAGACAATGTGGTTGGCCTTGTGAGACACTGTAATAGTGTGAAAGACCTTCTGAAGTTCTTTGAGTTCTTATATTTAGGGAAGGAACAAATAACAATAATATATGACATTTGCACGTCATATTTTCATGTTGATTGGAAGGGAAAGTCAGTATCAACTTATTATATGCAACACTAGAAGAACAATGTCGAGCTCACTGGTTATGCCTTTTGATTCTGATATAAAAGTCCAATAGAGTATGAAAGAGAAGATGAGTGTTATCAGCTTCCTCCAAGGCTTGGGTTCTAAATACGAAATGGCGAAGTCTCAAATTCTCTCTAGGTCTGAGGTTGCTACTTTAGATGATGTATACAAAAGGCTTCTTCGTACTGAAAGTCATCTTCCAGATCTATTAGCTTCACAATTAAACAGTGCACTTGTGGGAAGAGACGATTCCCGTTTCGTGTAGGGCGTGAATGCTAACATGCGAGAATCAAAAGGATAAATGATTTGCTATTATTGTTGGAAATTTGGTCATGTAAAATGGGATTTTAGAATGCTGAAGTGTTAGAATCAGAGATCTTAGGCAGCTAATGTTGCTTCGAATAATGATGCTCATGAAGGTCCAAGTCATGCTTCTGCTGAGTTTGCCAAATTCCTTGTATCACATGCATCATCAAAGTCGTCTTCTTCGAACCTTCCTACTGTAACGTTTGCTGAGACAGGTAATACAAATTGTTGCCTTCCTGCATCCTTTTCGAAATGGGTCATAGACTCCGAGTGTACATCTTGATCTCATATTACAGGTAACCATAATCTCTTTTAAATTCAGTGTCACCGATACCATTTCTAGCTATCACCTTGGCAGATGGGTTGTCATCCCCTGTTTAGGGGTCGGGTTTGATAAATGTTACACCTACAATGTCTTTATCTTTAGTCCTATGCTTACCTATCCTTGCCTTCAATCTTATTTCAATTAGTCAACTTACTTGTCACCTAAATTGTTTTGTCTCTTTCTTTTCTGGTTACTGCTTGTTTCAGGATCATATGACAAAGAAGATTATTGGTAGGGGATATAAGTCTGGAGGCCTTTATATACTCGATCAGCAGTCTTGGAAAGTTGTTGCCTGTTCGAGCACTGAGTCGTTGTTTGAAGTTCATAGTCGGTTGGGTCATCCATCTTTGTCAGTTTTGAAGATAATTTATCCAACGTTTAGTACTTTATCTTCTTTAAATTGTGAGTCCTGTCAGTTTTCTAAGTTTCATCTTCTTAGTTCCAGTCCTCGAGTTAATAAACGAACTGATGCTCTTTTTGATTTAGTCCATTTTGTTGTTTGGGGTTCGAGTTCTGTAGTGTCTAAAAAGGGGTTTCATTATTTTATAACTTTTGTTGACAATTATTCTCGTCTTACTTGGGTTTATCTAATAAAGAATTGTTCTGAGTTATTTTCTCAGTTCTGTACCTTTGATGCTGAAATTCGAAATCATTTCAATGTTTACATTAATACTTTACGTACTGATAATGGTGGTGAATACTATTCTAATCTTCTAGGACCTTACTTAAGTGACAAATGCATTATTCATCAGTCATCGTGTCCTGATACTCCATCTCAGAATGGAGTTGTTGAACGAAAGAATCGACATCTACATCTACTCGAAACTGGAAGGGCATTATCATTCCAAATGAATGTACTTAAAATTTTTTTGGGTAGTTGTTGTGTCTACAACTTGTTTCCTAATCAATAGAATGCCTTTATCCGTGCTCAATGGTAAAATTCCGCTTCAAGTTTTGTTTCCCAACAAAAACTTGTTTCCTATTGCACCCAAGATCTTTGGTTGCACGTGTTTTGCTCGTTATATCAATCCTCAACGCATAAAGTTAGACCCAAAATCATTGAAGTGTACCTTCCTAGGTTACTCTCTTGTTCAGAAAAGAGTATCGTTGTTATTGTCCAAGCTCGAACGGGTATCTTGTCCTGTTTGATGTTCAATTTTTTTAGAGCATTCCTTTTCGTTTTGTGTCGTCAAGTCCTTGCAATGAGGAAGATGACTTATTTATTTATGAGGTTGTTTCATCATCCTCTCCAGCTTCGTCTACTCTGTATTGTCCTCTTATTACTTAGGTTTACTACAGACGAGTACAACAACGAAATGCTGACTCATGTCCCATGCCAAAAGTTTCTTCATCATCTGAACTACAAATAAGTAGTGATCTCGACCTTCTCAATGCCCTTCGTAAAGATAAGCGTTCATGTACTTATCCCATTTATTCTTGTGTTTCGTATCATTAGTTATTGTCATCCACATACTCGGTTTCTTACATCTCTTGATTCTGTGTCTATCCCTAAGAATACTCATGCAACATTGTCTCATTCTAGCTAGCGTCAGGCCATGATCGAAGAAGTGATTGCCTTAGATGAAAATGATACTTAGGATTTAGTAGCTCGTCCTGCAGAATGTCATTGAGTGTAAATATGTGTTTGCTATCAAAGTTAACTCTGATGGATCAGTTGCTCGGTTGAAAGCCTGCCTTGTCACCAAGGGCTACGCTCAGACATATGAGATCGATTATAGTGAAACCTTTTCTTCGGTGGAAAAAATGGCGCCGATTCGATTGTTTATATCGAAGGTTTTATCTTGGGATTGGCCGTTATATTAGTTGGATATTAAAAATGCATTCCTACATGGAGACCTTCAAGAAGAAGTTTATTTGGAGCAACCGCCTAGGGTTGTTGTTGAAACAGAGTCTGAGAGTGTGGTTTGGAAAATTTAGTTTGGCCCTTGAACAGTTTGGAAAAAATAAGAGTTCGTCAGACCATTCAATATTTTATAGGAGGTCAAAGAATGACATTATTTTGTTGGTAGTGTATGCTGACGATATCATAATCACTAGATATGACACAACGGACATAACATTGTTGAAAGAATTTCTCTATAGCCAGTTCCATACTAAAGATTTGGGAATACTCAGATATTTCTTGGGCGTTGAGGCGATGAGGAGCAAGAATGATATCTTCCTATCCCAACGTAAGTATTTTCTTGACTTGGCTGTTTGAAATAGGGAAGCCGAGAGTGAAACCTTATAGTACCCAAATGGTACATAATCTACATCTTATCAAAGACGGAGAATCTTTTAAAGAACCTGAAAGATACAAAAGAATGGTTGGGAAATTTATTTATCTGACAGTTACGAGAACTAATATAGCATTCTCAGTAAGTGTGGTGAGCCAATATATGTTATCTTCTATCGTGGATCATTGGATGGCCGTGGAACAAATATTGAATTATTTGAAATTTGTGCCTGGTCGAGGGATATTGTATGAGAGTCACGATCATATAAATATTGAATGTTACTCAGAGGTTGACTGGATAGGATCCAAAAAGGACAATAGGTCTATTTCTGGATATTGTGTCTTCATGGGAAGAAACCTGGTGTTGTGGAAGAACAAGAAACAGAATGTGGTTTCTCACTCTAGTGCAGGGTCTGAATATTGAGCTATGGTTCAAGCAATATGCAAGATAGTATGGTTACTTCAGATGTTGGCCAAAATTGGAATGCAAACTATTGTACCGGCTAGGTTATGTTGTAATAATCAAGCAACTTTTCAAATAGCATCTAATCTAGTCTTTCATGAAAGAACTAAGCATATTAAAGTGGACTGTGCCTTTATTTGTTAGAAGATACGTCAAGGATTGATTTCGACGAGCTATGTAAAGATTGGAAAACAATCGGAAGATTCTTTTACAAAGGCACTCAATAGAGCAAGATAAATTATCTTTGCATTAAGTTGGGCATGATAGACATATTTGCTCCAGCTTGAGGGGAGTGTTCGAGTTATTTTAATATGTTTTATATATTTTTCTGTAATTAGTATGTTAGGCCCCTCATGCCCATTAGTTGCTAGGGTTTACAACATTCCTTTGTATATATATTTATATATACATATAGACTTAGCCTCTTGAATAAAGTATGACGACTCTTGAGTCTCAATACTGTTTACAGTTTGTTCATAATGTTCTCTGCCTTTCAAATTAGAAGTATGTTAGTTGAAAAAGGAACTTAAGTCCAACCAAGGCCGAGTCAACCTTCTTCTTCAACGTTCGGATTGGCACCCGAGTCAACCTTCGACCCTCATTCTTCTATCGACTAGAAATAGAATGGCTCCCGTGCCGGCTCTTAACCGAAGATGTCGTACTCAGACAAGCTCCAACTCCCCCTCCATCTATCGACCATAATGACACCTGACTCGTCTTCTCCTTTCAACCATTGGTGTATGACTTACCATTATCCGTCTTCCCCCTCTTTTCCTGGTGATACTACTGAGGTCTCAACTTTGACATTACATCGCTCCTCCCCTTGAAGAGTGCTATCGATGGCTATTTGTGGCAATACATCCATCTTCTCCAACCTAGATGACGAGTTCGTTGAGCTTGACTGGTAAACCCTATTTTTGGTTCTTACTCAGCCGGTGTGGCCTCGATCGGTTTCTGTTTCTCATTAAAAAAAAAAACATAAGTCCAACCAAGAGATTGTGGCTCCAAAAACTTTTCTTTAAAAAACAAGAAACAAATGAAAAGTAGCAGAAGCTTTAGAAATAACACCCAGGAGGAAAAACAAACAAAAATCATCCGAAAAAGAGGGAGAAAAGCCTACCAAATGACAAAATAAAAGGAGAGGCCAACAGACAAAGACTAAACAAATCCCAAAAGAATTATAAAGAAAAAATATTTTTTTTTTAGTCAAAAAACGTAAACAATAAAGAAAAAACAGAGGAACAGACTAATAACAAAGTTGGGATCTTCATCTTTTGGGAGACCAAGCAAGGATAACACAAAGAAACAGAATCTCGAGTCTTGAAACGTGAAACCTCAATCAGCTAAGTAGTGGGATCCGAGCAAAGCCAACTGGTGCAAGGTCACTACTCAAAACCAATGAATGCCTAGACCAACTTGTCAACAGTATACGGTATTGGTTGCTCATAAATTTCAAAATAAAATGTAGTAGAGTTTTGCCCAGGTGTGCATAAGAAGGTACTCACCAAAAAAGAAAATAAGTTTCTGAATCACCAAATGTTGTAGTTCCTAGTTTGTAGGATCCAGTGGTATTGAATCTTGTATTTATTCTACTTTTGGGTAGAATATAGGCATAATTTGAGAATGTGAGAAATTTTGTAAGGTTACGAGAAATCTTCCCAGAAAAGACAAATGCTCGAGGAAACAGAAGTATTGCCGAAATCTAGAAGGAAGGAGCAAGTGCTCAGAAACTTTTTCTAACACTTGAGCATGGAAAAGTCATTCCAGAAAAACCTAAACATGGGACATTGTTTTTTCGAACTTTTTCTTAGCCCGGTAGAATATTGTTAGTTGAGCCAAATAGGGCAATAACTCAACGGCATTAATGTACACCCAATGACTTAGAGGTTATGGGTTCGAGTCTCCTATTCCTAATTGTTATATTTAAGAAAAAAAGAACATTGTTAGTTGACATAATTAAATTTACTCTAACTCATTAGCTTAACCTTTTGGGTTGATTGGTGATTTGACACTATTTCAAGTGAGGAGTGTTAGTTGACATAATTAAATTTATATACCTTGATCTATGATATCCCGTAATTACTTAGTTGGGGGTCTCACTGTCCAGTCAGCAAATTAGGGTATAGGGGCGACGCTCTCAAAACCGAGACAAAATATGTAATTGGGTTTATGTTTTTGTATTTGAGTTTTTATGAATTTTGGCTCATATATTGTAAAATCATTCTCTCCTTTGCCCGTAGATGTAGGTAAAACACGGTTAGTGAACCACGTAAATCATCGTGTTTTGTCTCACGTTCTTTACTATTTTTCTTTGATTGTTGATTCCGTTGTCATAATATACTTCAACTCATTAGCTTAAGCTTTTGGATTGATCGGTGATTTAACACAATTTTACAAATAGTTTTTTTGATATTTGTGAGTACACCTTGACTAATCTTATGAAAGTGCTGTCTCACCCTACTACATTTGATTGTCAAGATAAATCGTAGGAAATTAGTTCTTAGGTAAGTGACCATTATGGATTGGTTTCATTTAATCTAAGCACCTATGATTTCAAGGATCCTTCTGGAATGAAATTGAACATGAGTTCCACTTTTTTCATTCTAATCAAGGTTTCTGGTGGTCATTGTTTTACGCAAATATGAACCGGTCTCTGAGTTGTGGTTTAAATAATATTTTGCTTCTCCAGATTTGGAAAGCCATGCTATTTGTTGGAATTTCCTTCCAAGTTCTAACATTCATGCTGCATTTCCGATCACAGAGTTAGCCGGTCGGTAACCAAGGCACTTCTCGTACATCTCGGATGCGAGGTAACGACAGCAGGCTCAATTGAGGAGTTCTTACACGTCGTCTCCCAAGAACACAAGGTGGTTTTCATGGATATCTGCACTCCAGAAGTTGATGGTTATGAACTAGCCATATGCATCCGTGAAAAGTTCGCAAAATGTCACGATAGACCATTCGTGGTAGTAATCACTGGGAACTCAGACAAAGTAACAAAGGAGAGTTGCCTTCGAGTTGGCATGGACGGGCTAATACTGAAACCAGTTTCGATTGATAAAATGAGGAGTGTGTTGTCCGAACTTATGGAGCATCGTGTTCTATTCGAGACGTCTTGAAGTGACAGAGTATACAGAAGGATATCTAACAGTTTGTTATGTGTACATACAAGGTTTATGGAGATGGTCATGAGAAAGAGTGAGATTAGGGCACATGACCAAATCATGGTTCTTATCAAAACATGTAAGAATAGGACAGAGATGTGTAAAAACATTTTCAAGAGTTCCTTGAAATAAGTTGGATGTCGTTCTGTGACTTTGCTCATTTTCTTCTTCTTTTTCATAGAGAATGTTTTACATTTTCTTGAATTCATCTCTCTGCTTTTTTGTGTTGTGTTAAAATGGAAATAGAGTGTAATTTAAGCCATCTTAGTTTTTGAAATTTAAGTTTTGTTTCATTCAAATTCTCTACTTCTGTATGGAAAGAGAAACTCTTATAAAGAATTTGAAAGAGAAACTCTTATAAAGAATTTGAATGAGATCAAACTTAAATTTCAAAATATTTAAATGGTTATCAAATAGATCTTAATTTTAAAATTTTAAATAAGGTCCAATCATTGTCATATGTCATGTGTTTGGATCTCCCATCTTTATTTTTGAAAAATTGCACAAACCATCTATAAACTACGAGTTTTGTAATAACTACACTTATAAATTTTCAATTTGATTCAATTGAATCTCATGAAGTTAGTGTTATAATCAACACCTTTTAGTTAAATTAAAATAGGGAAATTGTAATGGATGACTTATTTTAACAAAATAATTAAAAATATAATTATATTTGAAAATATTTGCATCCATAGTCACAAATACAGTTCTATACAATATTTATGGTAAATATTAATTATACTATTATATGTTATTTATACAATATTGTGTATTGTTCGAATAATTAATTATGAAAAATTGTAATCTTATTTTTTCATTAGGTCCATTAGGAGTCTCATTAAAAGTTAGGTTAACCATGTATATTTGAATAAATTTAACTCTTTAATGAATAGATGAGACATGAAGTATTTCTCTCAAATATAACATTTACGTGGTTTTCGAGCAAAAATAAAATTAGGGTTTTTTTAGGGAATTAGGGTTCGCCACAACTGAGAACCGAGAAAATAAACAACCATATTTTACTAGTTGTTGAAATATGCTAGTCACTGACTCCTGCTGTTGCAAGTCGTCGTCATCCAATCATTTACTCGCTGCCCACCGGTTGATTGGAGCATCACGTGGGGTTGTTTGATTGCCGCCTGTTTGTTTGCTTTGCATGGATTCGTTCGAGTTTGGAGGTTAGTTCAGTTTATTAGTTGTTGTTTTTTGTTGTTTAGGGCGCGTATTCTCGTGTGGGGTTTTGGTTGTTTATGTGAGTCGCGCGTGCTTTGACGAGTATGAGAGGGACCAACTACTTGCACCAAGAGAGAGTTAGAGAGCATATTTTTGGTTTGAAATAATCACCGATAAGAAATCCGTTGGTCTCCAAGATTCCCGAGAAAAATTTACACGGGTCAAACTACTGTGCGTGGAAGTCAAACATACGACAATTACATTTGGAGTGTTGACATGGATGATCATATGACTAAGTGCCAGAAGGAGACACTGAAAAAAACTGGCTTCAGGATGACTCGAGGATTTTTCTACAAATCAAGAATTCAATTGAAAGTGACATAGTTGGGTTAGTAAATCATTATGACTCGGTCAAAGAGATACTTGACTAACTAGATTTTCTGCACTAAGGAAAAGATAATATTAGTCGGGTGTTTGATGTTTGTAAAACTCTCTATCAGCCGGATCAAGGAGAGAAGTCTTTTACTAACTATTTCATGGAGGACGTGTGCTGATTGTAACGTGTTTATGCCAATTAGTGTCGATCCTAAGGTCCAACAGATACAACGATAATAAATGCTTATGATGAGTTTCCTAATTGGTCTCTCGTCGAAATATGATCGGGGATCTCTCAAGGACGCATGCCTTGAAGTCTTGAATCTTTAACGCTAGACTGCCTTTTGATTGGTAAATATGAAAATTCAAACTTCACATCTTTATTTAAAATTATAAAAAATTTCAATTAATTAAACAATACTCCAACTTTATATAATCGTTCTCAATAACCTAATATAAACATTAAACACAATCTAGTTTGAAACTTTGTATACAAAATACCCATAATGAGAATGACACTGCATTAAAACAATATACAATATTAATTACTTTTAAAAAATATATATATACAATATTAATTACTGGTAACATAATCATCCATTAATTTGTTTTCTAATACAAAATAAAAAATAAAAAATAAAAAATCAACGAATGTAAATCCAAATAAAAAATCTTCAACTTCAAACGGAAGAATTAACCGCGGCAGTAAATTTCAGAACAATGACAGTAATATCATCAACCTTCCCTCCACGGCAGCGCCGCCCAGCCTTCCGGGCCGCCACCGCAAACGGCCCGTCTTTTAAACCATCCACCGAATTATACAACGCCACCGCCGCCAGTATTTCGGCCAAATCCGCCGCCGTAACCGCCGCTGCCGCCGCCGCTAACCTCTCAATCTCCTCTCTAAACACATTGTCAAAAAGCCCATCCGTTGCGACGACGACAACATCTCCGGCCGCCATCCTTAACTTCCCACTCCACGCCGCCGCCGGCGTATCGAACCGGTTCCCGGCCCCCACCTGGTACGGGCAGTTGAACCCCCGCTGCTGGACCGGCGACCGGTATGAAAACTTCCGGTCTCTAAAAATCATGAACCCACTGTCGCCGAGATTCGCCGCGCGTAAGTACACGCCGTCGAAGGAGACCACGCATGCCGTCGACGTGCCGGCCGCGGCGGTCCGGGCGTGGGCCGCCGTCAATACTTGTTTCGGTTTCACCGGAGCGCCGTCATTGGCGGCGGCCGCGACTACGCAGTTTCTGATGAGGTCTCTGGCGTAGTCGCCGGCGTCGATGCCCTTCGCAGCCCAACCGCCGACGCCGTCCGCCACACCCGCGACTCGTTTTTCTGAATATACGAAGTGGGCATCTTCTCCAAGAGGTTTTGAAGGATTGTGTTTGGGAATGTAGCAAGAACCCATCTCTAATTTCAGAATTCTCGGAGCGGCCGTCGCTGCCGCCATCGTCGTTAACGACCTTGATTCAGGATCTTTGTGGGATATTTTTGCTAATTTTCTTTTGACAATCATGGTACTAAAACAGTTTGAACCGTTCATAATCAGTGTCACAGGTTCGCGGTAGTTGTAATCTACCTCCCCAACTTGTATTAAAAAAAAATGTGAAAAACTTAAAAGAAAATTGTGTTGTGATATTGGAGATAATGAAGATTGGTTGTATTTATAACAGAGATGAAGTTTATGGATTCCGATTAGGAAAGTTTTCACTTCCTTTTCTTCATTAAATTTTATACTAATCTTCTTTTTTATCGTTTCAATTTTATTCCATATATAGCTATTGATTATTCAATCTTTTTATCATAAGTTTGGGATTTGTTTTTTTTTTTTGAGTCATAAGTTTGGGATTTGTTTTTTTTTTTTGAGTCATAAGTTTGAGATTAGTTCTACACCAATTAGAGGTGTATTTTAAATTATAAATTAACCTATATTTCTTTTTTTTTGAGAAACAATTAACCTATATTTATTTGGTCTTTAATTAGTGAGCAAATTTTAGAAATTTATTTCCAATAGATGTAACACTTTTTTTTCTCGTAAATATTACTTAGCTAAGTTATTATTATTTCTTAATTTCTCAATTTTTTCCTTTCCACGTCGAATATGATTGAACTGATGAAATGTTATAAATTGAAAATATATGGAAGATTATCAACAAAAAAATATATATATTGAAGTGTAAATTGGTCATGTTATAGAGACCTCCCAATTTTTTTGCTAGGCATGTAATTATTTTTCAAAACAATTGTTTTTTATAATTTTTTTTTTTGGCTATGCATCTAAACTCCCCCAAACTTTTTGTTCTAAAAACAAATACCCTAAATTTTAGTTTTTATTTATTTTATATTTTGTTATTATTATTTTAAGATGGAAAGATCTATGATATATGTTTTTGTAAAATTTTAATTTAGGTTAATAAGATTCGTTAAATTTCTTTTTCTTTTTAATTAAAAGCTAGAAGAGTTAAATTTGTAATTTATAAAATTTAAACATTAAGGCTTCCTTTGATAATCACCTGGTGTTTGTTTTTTATTTTTGAAATTTCAAACTACAACATCTACCTTATCATTGCGCGCAAGCTCGTCCGGAGAGTCATGTATATATAAAAAAAAAAAACAGCTACATTATCATATGTTTTTTTTTACATCTTACCTATATTTGAAGAAACCAAACTAAAATTTGAAAGAAAAAAATAGCTTCCAAAAGTTTATTTTGGTTTTTGAAAGTTTGTTAGAATTCAGATCAATTAGGGGGGGGGAGCATTTTGGGCCTTTGTGTCTTTCCCAAAGACGTGTTGTTTAGGAAAAGTGTGATTGCGTCTTTGGGAAAGACGCAATCGATGGTCAAAGTCAAGGCAAGGGTCAAAGGGGTGTGTTAGGCGTGTGTCCGACACACGTGGACACATGCCGTTTAGCATCGGTCGAGTTGCGTCTTTGGGAAAGACGCAACCTGCCTTGGAAACGTGCATGTCATGCATGCGTTCTGACACTGACACGTGCCAGCGTCGTTTGACCGGAAAAAAAAAATTAAATGGGTTGCGTCTTTGGGAAAGATGCAACCCAGTCTTTAAAAACCCTCGCGAGCAACAGAAGAGGCAGAAGAGGCAGAAAGTTTTAAAAAAAAATTTGAAGGCGATTTTTGAGCAGCAGCACAGAGCGGTGATGCAACAAATTGAAGCCGCTAATGTTAATTGCATGAGTTTCTTTCAGTCCTTGGATCCCGTACAA
>JBBMEF010003965.1:0-26286 GCA_037832685.1 Sicyos baderoa | reverse complement strand
CAGCAGCTTGGTGAGATTTTCTCGGTCCAGATACAAACTGGCTTAACCTATTGACAGCAAAGGTTATATCTGGTCGAAATATGGTAAGGTAAATGAGTTTACCTATGATTCGTCGATAAGAAGTAGGGTCGTTTAACAAGGCATCTGAGGTTGAATCTTCAGGATTAAGAGTCAATTTGTGCATAGGGTTCATAGGTAAGTTTTCTGGTTTAGCCCCTAATAGTCCAGCTTCTTCTACCATTTGTAACACATAGTGTCTTTGGCATATAAAAAAGCCTCTTTGGGAACGAGCTAGCTCTAGTCCAAGAAAATACCCTAGTTGACCGAGATCCTTCAACTTAAACTGTGCATCCAACAAGTCACGAATTGTGGCTAAAGATTTGGAATTTGCACCAGTAATAATGATGTCATCGACGTAGACTAGGAGGGCTATAAACTCATTTCCTGACCCTTTGACAAATAAGGAATGATCAGCTTGTGATTGGGAGAAACCAATTGATAACATGGTGGAGGAAAACTTTGCAAACCATTGACGAGAAGCCTGCTTAAGACCATATATCGATTTGTTGAAGCGAAAAACAGGCGTGTCTTTACTGATATATGTAAGATCTGGTTTATATCCAAGCGGTAGTTGCATATATACTTCTTCCTGAGTTCTCCATGGAGGAAGGCATTGTTAACATCGAGCTGGAACAGAGGCCATCCATTAGTGACTGCCATGGTCAAAAGGACTCGGACTGTTGCTAATTTTGCAACTGGGTCAAAGGTATCTACATAATCAATCTCTTCTTGTTGATTGTATCCTTTTGCCACTAAGCGTGCATTATACCTTTCAATCGATCCATCAGCTTTATATTTGATCTTGTAGATCCATCTGCTTCCAATGACATTTTTCCCAATAGGTAGATCCATCACAACCCATGTGTTGTTTTCTTCCATGGCCAACAATTCTTTCTGCATAGCTTCACGCCAGTGTTTGTAAGGAAAAGCTTGGTGATAGTAGGTTGGTTCATATGAGGAAGAAAGTTGGATGGAAATTTTTTTGAAATCTGAGATGAGTTTGTTGTAACTTAGGTAGTTTTGTAAAGGATATCGTGTGGATAAGGAGGGAGGTTTGATTTGAGAAATGAGGCTGCAATGGTAGTCATTTAGGTAAGTCGGCTTTTTGTGTATTCTATTTGATTTTCGTGTGGCTTGTGGTGTTATGGAGATGTCAGGAACAAGTTCTGAGGCAGCAGGTGTGGAAGAGGAAATGTTGGTATTTTCAATGACTGGTGAAGCATTGGTGTTTGGTGGAGAAACATAAGGTTCATTGGGTAAAGGGTTGTCATTTATTTCATGATGTATAAGGCAAGGTTCTTCTGTGTGAAGGACATTTCCAGCTGGATGAAGGACATTTGTGATAGGTGGGTTTGGGATTTGTGTATTATGATCAACGGTTGGCAAGGGAGTGGGCAGATTCGAGACAAGTTGATGATGTGAAATGTCATGGTTGTAGGGTACAGGTAAGACAATGGAAGATAGGAATGGTAGGTCAATGTTTTCATTGTGTGGAGTGACTTTATGAAAGGGAAACTCTTTCTCTTTGAAAACCACATCACGAGATATATATATCTGTTGTGTTTCAATATTATAGAGTTTAAAGCCTTTCATACCTGCAGGATATCCTATGAACACCGAAGGAATAGCTCGGGGGCTGAACTTATGTCTTTCAGATAAAAGAGTTGATGCAAAACAAAGACACCCAAACACTTTTAACTGAGAATAATCAACTGGAGCTTGATGCAGATGTTCATAGGGTGTTTTCCATTTAAGAATAGGAGAAGGAGTCCTATTAATAAGATGTACTGCAGTTAACACACATTCATTCCAGAATTTGAGGGGAACTCTTGATTGGAAGAAAAGAGCCCTGGCTACGTTTAATATGTGTTGATGTTTCCTCTCCACAACTGAGTTTTGTTCAGGTCGAGCCACACAAGACTTTTAGTGTAGAATTCCCTTGGAAGCAAAGAACTCAGAAAAGTTAAATTCCTTAGCATTGTCAGACTGAAAGCACTTGATAGTGACTCCAAATTGTGTTTCTACCAACTGAACAAATTGTGGTATGATTTTAACAACATCTGATTTCCTGTGGAGCATGAACACCCAAGTGTATCTACTACAATCTTCAACAACAGTTAGAAAAAATTTGTGACCAGTATGAGCAGGATTGTGAAATGGTCCCCAAATATCAATGTGAACCAAATCAAATAAGTTTGGAGTTCTATTTTTATTGGATTGAAAAACCAATCTCTTTTGTTTTGCCAAAGGACAAATATCACAACAGAAATGTTGAATACAATTTGAATCTAAAGACAAAGTATGCTTCAAGGCTAATAACCTAGAGCTGGAAGGATGTCCTAGTCTGGAGTGTCAAATAGAAACATCATTATTTCTAGTTACATTTAAGACAGAATAACATGGTCTTTGAATTGAATGATGAACTCCAAGGTCTTTTAGTATGTATAGTCCCTTCAACAACTCACCCCTCCCAATCATCTTCAAAGTGGATTTTGCCTGAATAATGCAAGAATTAGCTGAGAAACTGATAAGGAAATCATCATGCGTAGTCAATGAACTTACTGAGAGGAGATTGTATTTGAATGAAGGAACATATAACACCTTGTTCAATATCAATCTACCATTAACAGTGATGCTACCAGCAAAATCAACTCTAATTTTTGTTTTATCAGGTAATACAACAGATGTGGAAACAACTTCTAATGTGTCAAACAAGTCTCTTCGGTAGCAGATATGTGTAGCTGCTCCTGAATCGACTATCCAATCAATAGAAGGTGAGTTATGAGTTGTACCTGCCATATAGGAGCTGGATGTGGATATGTCTCCATTAGATTTTTCCAGATTTAGCTTGGAATGGAGAGAGTTCAGTATGTTCTGGCATTGATGAAAATAATTTTCAACAGACAGTCCTTCTACAATAGCCTGATTCACCGGAGAAGAAGACAAGTGAGGTTGGCTGCTGGAAAAAGATGGTGAAGTGCTAGCATGTTTGGTATGTCCCCGTTGGCGATATCCAGGAGGAAAACCGTGTAGTCGATAACACTTATCAACCGTGTGGCCTTGCAGATTACAGTGAGTACAATCCGGACGTGGTTTATTCTTGTTCGTCGCGTTGTTTGGCTTGGAAGAAACGTTGAGGATGACGGAAGAATCAGATGCTTCGTCAATTTTATGTTCTTCTTCTTGAACGATTAATGAGAAAGCCTTCACTACATCAGGGACTGGCTCCATAGTCAAGATTTGAGATCGAGCGTGACTAAATTTGTCACTCAATCCCATGAGGAACGTGATCAGGTACTCAAATTGAACGAAGCATTCAATTGATTTTACTCCCTTGCAAGTGCATAAACCGCAGGTGCAAGCAGGCCTGTAAGAAGCATATTCATCCCATAAGGTTTTGATTTTGGAGAAATAAGTAGTTACGAATCTTGATCTTGACGAATGTTGGCTAGTTTTCGTTTCAGATGGAAGATTCGTGGTCCATTTCGTTTTTGGAATCGTTCTTGCAGATCCAACCATATACTCCTTGCTGAATCGGAGAAGATAATGCTGGACGATATGCTCTTCGAAACCGAATTGAGGATCCATGCTATGACGACGTAGTTGTTTCTAGTCCAGAGAGGAAGAAGATCCTTCGAAGTTGGTTTTTTGATGGTTCCATCAACGAACCCTAGCTTGTTTCGAATAGCCAAGCCAATCTTCATGGATCTGCACCAGGTGATATAGTTATCTTCATGAAGGAGTTTAGAGACGAGCACAACATTTGAAGTATCACTGTGATGCAAGAAATAAGGATTCTGCGAATTTTCCGATGGATGATACAGTCACTCAGTTGGAGCAAGGTGCTCGGTTGGAGCAATGTGCTCAGTTGGAGCAGGGGAATCTGTATCAGACGCCATTGGAGCGAGGAAGATGAAGAGTTACAGAGAAGATTTGCAACGAGGATGAAGAAGAGTTGCAGAAAAAAAAAATGACTTTCGCAAGAAAATGGCGCGGATGTGATTTATCTTTCAACTGATACCATATCAAAAGCAGAGGAAAAGTCTAAAATGGAAGAATTTGCAAAAGTGTATTATTCTTCTCACACTGGGGTATTTGTACAGGAGTTTGTTACAAATAACAAAAATAACAAATAACAATTTAATTAACCACTTTACAACAGAAACAAAACTTATAACATGTATTTTACATTGAGTCTAATAGGGTCACATATTAAGATAGCAGTGTCGAGCATTATCATTTTACTCTGTTTGGACAACAAGGCCTTCCAAACGAGGGATCGTCTTCATAGATGAGACTTCTGCAATGTAGATCAATTATTTCGGTCATGTTTGATAATTATTTTTAAAAAAAAAAAAAAATTAAGCTTACAACAATGATTTTATTATATATTTTTGTTACATAAATGTATGCATTTTACCTATATTTATAGAAATTAAAAAAATAAAAAATAAAAAAAATAATAGCTCCTAAAAACTTATTTTTGTTTTTGAATTGTTTTTTAGCATCTATATAATTTCTTTAAGAAAAAAATGAATATATAGTAAGAAAGACAAAAACACAATATTAAATCCAAATTATTATCAAATATTCATTAATGGATTTTGAAATGAAAATTATACTACTTTAATAGTTTCATATTGTGGTTTTCTTTTAGTCCTTCTGTCTATGTGTTGACCAACAATTTTAAGTCCCTCCCTTTGCTTGGAGTTCATCTAATTTTGAAGAAAACAAAAAGTCTATTCTTTAAAATAATACAACATATTTTGTCGGTGCAAAGCAGAGTATTTATTATAATAAACAAAATCCCATAAAAAGTCAAAACATTTTATTTTCTTTGTTTCTTTCTGTAAGGATAATGATAGGGATAGACAAAAAAAAAGTTAATTAGATTAAATTAAAAATAAATCTAATCAATAAAAAACATTGGTCAATTTAGTAGATAGGATTAAATTATCTCTTTGTTATATTTTTTTTCCTATTAAAATTAGTGGCGTAGTTAATTATTTTATTTGGTATAAATCTATTTCAACTTCATAGTTACAAATTAGAAATTAGAGTTCTAAAATCAAAAAAATAACTCATAACTCAATTTAAACTAATTCAATTATATAAATTGAAATAAGTTTGTTCTAGTTAAACGATTTGATGAATTTATCAATTCGAATGTTTGATTTTAAAATTATGTTAACCAACTTAATCCCATCCAAATTATATACACCCTTACGTAGTCATCCGAAGGAAAGGGAAAAGAAGGAAAAAAATCAAATTAAACCTACTACTACATCAAATGTTATTGCTTAAAAACACAAAAGGTATATAAAAATTAAAAAGAGATCGATAAAATAGTAATTCATGTATATTTAATAAAATAGTAAATCAACATTATTAGTGTGTATATTTAATATAATAGCAAACCAATATTATTAGAGTATATTTAATTATTAATCATTTATGAATTAGAATCTCAATCGATTTTGATAGAGCTAATATATATATGAAGATTTTTTTTTTTTTTTTTTTTTCCTTTTAAAAAAACGTTTCAAAAGAAAAGACAAACCACGACGTGTCTATATTGATTTCCAAAAAAAATCGACGTGTCTATATTGACTGTTTTTTGTGCCATGAAGCAGAGAAAATATACTCAAAATTAAATAATAAATGAGGGAGAGTATTTATATGGAAAACAAAAAAATAATAATGAGAGAAGATTATGTTGGAACTAAAAAAATGTGACGGTAAATTCTAAGTCTAATAAATTAACAAATGACGTGTCTATACTGAATGTTTTCTTTTTTTTAGAAAAATCTATGTTGACTGTTATAAATTAAATTAAAAGAAATCTTTTTTTTTGTTTATTTTTTGAAAAGAAATCAAATATTAATCATCCAACAAAATCACATGAATTCAAGTGGTACTAACGAGATATCGTAAGCTCCAATTCTAACCTTATGAATTAAAAAGTATAAATCTCAACTTGTAAAAGAAGTATTTTTTTCTTTCAGAAATAGTAAAAATCGTCCGTTTTTTTATAATCCTGAGATGTCTTTTTTTTTTTTTTTTTTTTTTTTTTCCTATTTAATTGTATGTATTTTTTTTGCTCGATGTAGTGAGAGAGTTTTCTTTTCCAATAATACCCCTCCCTCGTATTTATAAAAAAAATATAATGCATAATCTCACAAATATAATTTTGAAACAAAATTTTATTTCATTCAACTATATTTGAGGGAACTTTAATTAGATTTTATACTTTTTATTATTTCAAAATTAGATATTATATAGGGAAATTTGCATGTATATTATAATAAGATAAAAAAATTGAGTAAATAACAACTTTTTGAAAATATTTGCAAATTTATCACAATCAGATTGATAGACTCCATCAATAGTGTCTGATAGACTCCATCAATAGTGACTGATAGACTCCATCAATAATATACTTCATCAATAATATCTACATCAATAATGTCTGATAGACTCCATCAATAGTGTTTGATAGAATCTATAAAAAAATATATTTGCAATATTTTTAAAAAGTTGCTATAATTCTAATGCAGACTAGGAAATTTGCCATACAGCGCAAATTCCCTATTATATATTAATATTAGTTTTTTTATAAAAAAAAACAAATTATAAAAATATTTTAAATTATAGAAAATCATTAGATTATGAAAAATACAATAATTTAGAAATAGGGAATTTACCTTAAGGAGCACAGTCCTCCCTTTTGTATTATATTTGTAACATAAATTTTAAAATAATTCATGTTTAGCACATGATTATCTATCGGTGATAAAACTCAACATAACTATTAAATCATTTTCATCATCAATTCGTCTGGTCATTATTCTTAGAAGATCTTTATCACACCACTACACTCAAGTGAGGATTTCATCCATAAAAAGTTGTAACAACCTCCTCACCCTACAAGCTACCAATTCAAAATTCATATCAATTATGATAATAAATTTTCTCTTTTTCTTTTTCAAGTGAAATTCACAATTCACACGTCTTTGTTCATCAAGAGGGGTATGTTATTTCACAATTTTTATTCTTCATCCAATTTGATGCTTCTCTTTATAAAGTCATTGAAATAATTTTGGGAAAGAGTAAAAGTGCTTCTCTTCTAAGCAAAGATCATAATTCTTAGAACTATAAAACTCTAATGTAAACCTAAAGGATCATTCAACTTAAACATTACAAATGAATATAAATTATATTAAGATAAATATAGAGTAACACTTTTTTTATCACAAGGTAGAGTGTAATACTTTTTTTTTTTGTATCCACAATATAGTGTATACTAACATTAATCCAATGGTTCTTCAAAAAAAAGAAGAAAAAAACAATAATCGAATGGAACGATGATCTAATGATTTTATTATTTGGTGATAATCTAGTTCAACATATCATAGTCAGAAGTTCGATTCTAACTATCGATACTTAATTCTCATTTAAGAGTAATAATTTCTTTTTGAATAATAAAGAACCACAAACGAGAGAATGAAGGTTAAAGATTTGTTGAGAAATGTGATGGAATTGAAGGGTTTATGGAAAGGTTAAAATATGAGGGGTTTTTTTATTAATAGCGGGACGACATTAATCTATATCTAAAATGACCAATAAATATAGGTTCGAATTGCTTTTATTAGACTATTGAAATAGGAGGTGTGGAATTGAATGTTTAATTATTTTTATTAAGGAATTTCAATGCACAAAACAAAACATTATCCGCTCAATTTCCGGTATTTTTGCTTCGTAATAAACCTAAATTCTCGGGTTACTGTTTCTTTTTACAAGAAGAAATTATCGGGTTACTTTTAATCATAATAAAATAATCTAATGAAAACATTTTTATTTTTATTCTTTTTTTTTTTGTAAAATTAACTTTCATGTTAGCTAAACTGATTTGATGATAATCCAGTTTGTTCGATCCCAATAATGAGTATTTAATATTTTATTTATTTGAGAACAGTAGTATTATGTTTATCGGGTTTGTGGTCTCCTCTCTAAGTTTAATAAAAAAAATATTAAAACTCAGAAGTATTATTATTCTTTTTTGTATTAAATAAAATTATGGATTAAAAAAAAATCAAAGATATATTAAACATTAAATTGATAGGCCAGACTCATTAAATACGGAAAATGATATTAATATTACATGGTGCAATGGGAATGTATTATTATTAATTTATATATATATATTAATGAATATTTAATTATAGTATATTATTAAAACATATCAATAGTCAAGGATCCAAATACTTTAAAATTTATCAATATTTATAAATACTTTGTATGGTTCATTTAATATAATTTCCAATTAAAATTAATTTGCCACCTCTATATTTCACTTCAGTTGATTAGAAATTTGGTATTTTGACTTCGAATAAACATTTAAATTCCAAAATCTTTTAATGTTTTCCATGAAATTTAGAATGTGGTTACCATCTCACAAGCTTGTAGTTCAAAATTGTAATATTAAGAAAATTGTATAAATTAATTACATAACTTGAGAGAAGAAAAGAAGCATAAGAGTTGGACAATGAGAGAGGCCAGAGGGTTTCAAATTGACTATTCCAGAAGAGCCAATGACTAAATATAGAACAATGGGCCAGGCAAGAGGCCCAGTATAAATAATGGGCCTAAGAGAAAAGGCTTTTGTTTAACTTTATCCATGCAAAGAAAAATTAATATTACTTCCATTTTTTTTTTTAATGAAAATACTATATAATATAATTTATAAGGCTATTTTTATTCTTTTTTCTCATTTTTTTTTCATTTTAATTTACATTATAATTGATTCTATAATTGATTGATTTCAAAAGTACAAATCATTATAATTGATTCTTACAAGCTCTTGACATTTCATTTTATTTTATTTCCAAAAATTTTTTGTCCCTATTATTTGAAAATACTATATGACACTATTTTTTTTCTCTTTATTTTAAAACTTACTTTTCAATAATTTCAAAAAAAAAAAAACTTAATTTTCAATCAATTAGTCAAATAATACGACACAATACCTTTGATTCAAAAGAAAAAGATGAATTAGTAAAATTGTCCTCATAGGTGGTGCCTTGGGGACCCTCTTCTCTTTTTTCTTTCAATTTTCATAATAAATCATATTTTCTACCAATTTTTCACTATATTAATTTCATATATTATATATTTATTTATTTATTTGTATTTTTTAACCAAAATTAAAAATAAAAGGAAAATTTCTCAAGATATCAATTTTTATTTGTATAGTGAGTTAATAAACTTATCCCACTACACTTCCTTTATTTTCTACATAAAAAGAAATTTTAAATGGTGATTTTTTTTTTCATTGAAAAAAGCCATTTCAATATTTAGATGGATTCTTAAATTCTTTCATTGAAAACTTCCCTCTATACAGAGAAGGTACTAACTTTAATTTGGTATTTGCAAAACCATGCATGGCATTACATATTAGTTGTAGAAAAAATGATTTTAACATTTTAATTCAATTTATGGCTTGAACTTTGTTTCCATTTGGTAATTATATAGTTTTATAAATTGATGTAATCCCTATGATTTAGTTAATATTGGACCAAGAAGCCACCATATGTCTATATATATATCAAATACCCAATATATAAACAATTCTCTCGATCTCTAATCGATCTTTTATCGTATGTCAATGTCAATTCACTCCTTATACTAATGTCAAATTCATGAACATATGAAAATGCCAATAGAAATATTGGCATGACATACAAAGTTTGATACTTGTTAATGAAAAGAATAATTAAGATGGAAATTGAAACTAAACACAAACTTAAACAAATTGGCTAACACTAAAAACATAGATTAGATGGGATATTGAAACTATGTTCAAATGATAAAAATCAAATGTGTAATTCAAATTATATATTTTTTAATCATATTGTGGCAATTATAAATTAAAATAAAAATTGATTAAAAATGACTTAGAGTAGAAGATCCGGTACTAATTCTCATGCAAAATCCCACTCCTTTATTGAGTATATTAATCAATCACTCTTTATCCATAAAACATTATTATTATTATTATCCACAAAATACATATATTTTTATTACCTTCTTTTTCTTTCCAACAAATAAAGCTTAATACTAATCAATTAAACTTAATACATACATTCTTTCTACAAAAGTAAAATTAACTCAAACTTTAGGACCTTGATTTTATTATTATAATGTGATTTATATTACAAAAGTTTTAGGAATAATAATTGAAAAAAAAAAAAAAAAGTGTCAGAGTTGGCGTGCTTTGTCTTTTGAATGTTGGGGTTTTGGTCTCTGCTTTGTTTGTTTACCAGTTTCAAATTATAAACAAATCACTCTTTTTATTAATTATTTTTTAATCACTATGAAGACAGGTGAATACTTTTTAATAGCGGTGTACATGGTATAACTTTTTTAATCAGTTTAAAATTTTGATTGGTCAATCCACTTTTTTTTTTTTTTTTTTTATGTTCGTGATTGTCAGGCAGCTTGCGTGCACAAGCGTTTGACTTTACAATATTTGAATGCCAAGAAAACCCATATGTATTAATTTGAATTAATTTCTAGGTAGGTGGCCACTATAGAATTTGAACTCATCAAATTATGCATTTCAAGACTCTCTATGACCAATTGGGCTACCACATGATGGTTTTAGAGTAATCTAACTCAACGTGATCTATCGAAATGGATGGTGATATGATAATTTATTGTTTGGTGATAATTCAATACAACATCATAGTCTTTTAGAGTAATAGTGTTCTCTTTGTAGGGATTGTGGTTTCCCTCCCCCAACTTATATTAAAAGAGAAAAAAAATCAATATAATCTATATATTTTGGATTAAATTGGATTGTCAGATTGTAGTTATCTCATATTTACTACTCAACTGGTAGTTCATGAGTTTGTAATGAAAAATGAAAAAAAATAATATAATACCAAATTTAAGATTCTTTTATTGATATATGCTCCTTACTAATATGTTAATATCATAGTGGGATAATTAATAACATTCATATATATATATTATGAGTTCAGATGAACAAAAAATTAAGAGGTCTAGAACTTATTTAATTATAACGTAATTTAATCCAACAAAAAGAAATAAAAATTATAATTGAATTCAATTTACCACTTGAGTTGTCCAAATTATTGAGGTTTTTTAGATTTATTTTTTTTTTTTTTTTTTTTTTTTTTTTTTTTTTTTTTTCTCTTTTCTCTTTTTAATCTCATCAACCATCCATCAGCTTACCAAATTAATCAATTTTTTTTTTTTTGAAGTGTATAGAAGGATGAGTTCAATTCAAATTTCTTAGTCGAGAAGTACGAAAACTGACACCCGACCATCACAAATATCAAAAAAAAAGAAAAATTAATGTCTCATCTCCCTTTTTCTACGTTATGCCCTGAATTAATGCACCATCAGCCCACTTTCTTCATAAACCAAAAAAGAAAAAGAAAAAGAAAAAACAACCAACCCTTCTGCCTTCGCTTCTCTTCCAATTATTACAGGTAAATTTCTCAACCCATTACTCTCATGGACTCAATTTTTGTCTCTAGATTACACCCATTTCTTATCGTACTGATTATCTCAAGTCCATTTCTGGATTCGTTTTTTTTTTTTTTTTTTTTTTTTTTCCCTTTTCTGGGTATGGTATATGTTCATTGTTGTCCTGTTAATTTTTCTTTGATTATTTGCTGATTATTCAAAGCTCTGCGCCGCTGCTTTTATGGGTTTCTATTCCCTCTTCTTTTTCTTTGAATTTTGAGCTCTGTGGACTAAGAAATGGAGGCAAATGCTGGCTTAGCATTTTGAAACTTCACTTTTTCTTGCTTTGTCTTCTGAAATTCACTATACCCACTTCACATTTTCAGCTCAATTTCTCAATTAACTCTAAAGCCCTCACCTTTTGGTTTTTGCCTTTATTTGCTGAATTATATGTTTTCATGCTTTTGTTTTATCTTTTGGGGATAAGAATTTTGGTGGTTCCATGTATTGGCACAAAAGACAGAACTCTTGCCTTTTGGACATGTTCTGAATTTGTGTATATTTTAGTGTGTATATCTGTTTACGTGTACTGAGATCTATCTATATCGAGTCAGCTTGTCTGCACCTTGACTAAAAGAAATTGTATATATAGATCCTACAATATTTGGATGTCAGTGAACGGTGGGAAATCAACTTCTAGGTAGACCACCGGGGATTGAACCTATTATTTCTTAGTTCCACGTTCGCTCTATACATTATTTTAAGACAAAAGTCTCTTCCCCACACATTGTTTCTGTCGATGTGAATCTCTGATCAACGACAAAATGATGAATACAGCTCCCTTTTTAGTATATTCTATTTCTTCTCCACATGCACTTTCTTTAACCAGCTTTGTTCCACTGTTCTCAGTGTTCACTGAGCTTCAATTTGAGTTTTTTGACTGAGTAACATTCTTGGCTTCTCTAAATAGATCTGATATTTTTGAAGCTCTCAATCAGATGTTTTCATAATTTGTGGAGCTGAGTAGATGGGAACCTGTTTATCCACTGGAAATCATGGAGAGAGAGTTTCTGGATCCTGTTTGGGGATTGAAAGAAAGAGAACATTCTCAGATCATATCTTTTCTCTGCAGCATTTGAATTCTGTACCTAATAGACTTGTTTATAATGGGAAGACGAAAAATTCTTGCGTTTTCACTCAGCAGGGTCGCAAGGGTATCAACCAGGATGCCATGGTTGTGTGGGAAGTAAGTACTTCTATCTATTCTTGTTGGATCATTTCGGTTTAAACGATGTTTGAAAGGTTAATCTAAAGCATTTGTTTGTTAAGCTGATATCGAAAACACATGAAAGGTTAAGAAGTTTTGACGTTCTGTTGTTTTACATGTTTCCTGATGAGAGGTTCAATTTCTCTAGGACTTCATATCAGATGGTGCAACTTTCTGTGGGATATTCGATGGTCACGGTCCGCATGGTCATGTTGTTGCGCGAAAGGTCAGAGATGTTCTGCCTAAAAAGCTGGTGTCATTCTGGCAGTCATCTCAGTTGAAGAATGATAGATCAGATAGGACTTCTTGTCTCGGGCGGAGTCGAAAGAATTCAGCAGATAGTGAAGGGCAGGACATGGATGGATCACAGGAGGATGAATCAAGTTCTTTATGGAGAAGAGCTTTCCTCAAAACATATAAAGCCATGGATAAGGAGCTCAAAACTCATCCCAAATTGGACTGTTTCTGTAGTGGCAGCACTGCAGTCACTCTAGTGAAGCAGGTACTTGTAAATTTTGCAAGTTTTGTACATCCTAAATCAGCTTTGTGTTTGGATTTGTTCTCTTTTTCTGTCGGTTTCTAATTTCGGTTCACCTACAGGGCTCAGATCTATTCGTGGGAAGTATTGGGGATTCTCGAGCAATTCTCGGATCTAAAGACAGCAGTGATTCCCTTGTAGCAACCCAATTGACCGTAGATCTAAAGCCTGATTTGCCCAGTATGTCAAATCCATTGATTAACTTTCATGAACTAATGTGTAATTCTAATTTGCTCGGTTTGTTTGCCTTGTAGGAGAAGCTGAAAGGATAAAGAAGTGTAAAGGAAGGGTCTTTGCATTGCAAGATGAGCCAGAAGTGTCAAGAGTGTGGCTGCCATTTGACAATGCACCTGGATTAGCCATGGCTCGAGCGTTTGGCGACTTCTGTTTGAAGGACTATGGAGTTATCTCTATTCCCGAATTCTCACACCGCGTGCTTACAGATAATGATCTTTTTGTCGTCCTTGCTTCAGATGGGGTAACTTCCCTAATCCTCCTCCCATTCACATTGTTTATCCTGCAGATAAGCCTGTGTATGAATTTTGTTTCAATTGTTTCCTCCTTGCAGGTTTGGGACGTAATGAGCAACGAAGAGGTAGTTGAGGTTGTACATTCTGCCTCAACTCGGTCATCGGCAGCCCGAATGGTGGTAGATTCAGCAGCCCGTGAGTGGAAGCTCAAGTACCCTACATCGAAAATGGACGACTGTGCAGTCGTTTGCTTATTCTTGGACAGGAAAATGGATTTGGAAACAGAGAAGGAAGAACAAGCTTCTTCTGCAACTCCTCAAACCAATCAAATGGGTAACAACAACAATGCAGATTCAGACGAAGAGGATAGGTTCGAGCCAAGTTTGCAAAGGAATTATACGGTTCGATCATTGGAAGAAAATGACCAAATCGGAGGATTATCTTCCCATAGTGAAGAGAATGGAGAATCCATGTCTGCTGAAGATGAGAATTGGTTAGGATTGGAGGGTGTAACAAGAGTAAACTCAATGGTTCAACTCCCTCGATTTTCTTGAACTAGGAGCAAAGTTGAAAAAACTTGGCTTTGACCTTCGAGGGAAGAATTCGAACTCATAACTTCAACATGCATGATCTATTATCAGTCTAATCATGAAGATGTCTGGTGACAAATGGTATGGTCATCATCATGGATGGTCTATTTTTCTTATATTGTTTATATTAGCAAGTTCATATATATGCCATTCTGATATTCCATTGAATATGAATGTAAAAGTACATTGAATTTTGTATGATTTTAAAACTCTCATGCCAGTTATTTTGTATGTAAATGAAAAAGACCCATTTCTTCATTTGACATGAAAATTTACAAACAAAATGAAAAAACCAGTAGTGTACTCAACTGCTGTCATGCAAGCATAAATGAAAGAAATATCTATTATCTCGTAGTTCCTCAAAATTTTCTAAGATCTTAAAATTTGCAGGGTAAATGATAAATTTTAAAAGCAATGAATAATTGGTTCAAGCTATTGCCATCGGAGCAATAGCTCAACCGGCATCAATGCTCACTTAATGACTTAGAGGCTTTGGGTTCGAGTCTCCTCTACCCTCAATTGTTGTAGTCTCAAAAAAAAATTGGTTCAAGCTACTCTCTCAGTTTTAGAGAGAGACAAAGCCTCGGGGGCCGTGAAGGTCATACATTAAGCCTCTCGGATTTGTATTAGGGAGTTGCGAGTTTCATGGAGGTGAAAGGTTAATTCCTTAATGAGTGTTAACCTTTTCTTTGACGAGGTCTTACTCTACCGTTATCGAGATGGACGTGAGATTATCTCTCAAATTTTATAATAAAGACATACGGTAGTTTATAAATTATTATTTTATTTTTTTTTAAAGCAGTTTATAAATCTTTTCAGTTGGAATGTTTTTAAAATCGCTTTTAGTATAGGTTCAGCCTTGTTTTTTGTTCTACCTATTTTGTGTTGTCACCTGCCCCTACCTTCCCCTTTTTATCAATAGTTGTCATTTCATTTCTTTTTTTTAATCCTCGAAGGTATGCTCCTTTTAAGGTCTCAGGTTCGAGACTCACCTGTGACATTGCTTCTTCAATATCTTCGGTGTCTGGCATAGGGACGGGCGACGGGCGTGGTTACCTTGTTAAAAAAAAAAACTGATGTTATGTCTAGTAATAATACTTGATAATAATAAAAACAGCAAAAAAACAGGTGCAATTACAACCAGGAATCCTTGAGAAAACCAAATTTATGAACATGAATAAAACTGATGCAGCCTAGTCTATATCCTACGTGTCTTTGTAGGCCTAATAACCAAACGTGTAGTTCTAGTTTACCTACATATTTCTTTCACTTGTTCTATGAATGATGCTGAATTTAATATTCATAAGAAACTCATTTAAGATTGCACCAATAAATTTACTATTACTAATCAGCATTTGTGATTCCTCAAAAAAAAAAAAAAAAAAAAAATCCAAATGAGTTATACTCAAAATAACTATTCATTGACTCATTTTTAAATCACTACACTCCTCTACAAAATCCACATCCAAATAGAATACTGCGTGCAATTTCGGTACAAAAATTCATATCCCAACGGACTACTATCAATAATTCTTCTATAAATATCTAAATCAAAACACCTCAATTTTTAATCACTAAAAATAACAAATCGTACAACTACTTATCCAAACACCCGAAAATGTCGGAAGTTATCATCAATTAGCATAAAAAACAGATACATTACAAAAGCATTCCTGGATTTCCATTTACATCAAATAGACATAAACAAATGAATCAAATTAACAAGATAAAGCAAAATGGAAAAGAAATTGAAATCCAATCTTCAAAAGGGAACGTAGAACACAAGCACACACACTGTATATATTTGGAGAACATATTGAAAAGGATGAAGTAGAGGAACCCAAGAAAGATGTAGAGAAAAAGGTAATCCACAAAGACGAAAAAGAATATAATTCAATGGTGAGATCTAAAGCTGCTACAAAATGGATCAATGACGCAATCTTGATTGGTGTTAATCCATTTCAATTTCACGATCACAACTTCAAGTCTAAAAATCAATATTTGGTATCATATTATTTGAGAGCAGTAATGCGCTCTATATAGGATTTGTTAGTCCCCTCCCCCGATATATGTAATAAAAATAAAGCTACAACACGGATAGAAAAAAAAAAAACAAACTTATTTGTGTTTTTGGGCCTACTTTTCTCACGTCAATTTGTGCTTTGAACCACTAGTTAGGCTTCATTTCTGCATATTACTGAATGAAATGTTACAGAATCAACATAGTTGTGCAATTGATTAGAGACTGGAAATTGATTTAATAATCATAGATAAACATGTTGAATCTGAAGAAACAATACTGAGTAATCAAGTTCGGAGTAAATTCGAGGTCCTATCCAGATAGGGAAATTAAATTGAGTTAAGAAGAGCCTCAAGCTCTTGCATTTCTAGTGAAGTCAATGCAAGTCTGGCAGCTGCAATCCGAGAAGCGGCATGTCTCGCACCCAAAGCACACACACGAAGTGCAACCCTTACAAGTCGGCGAACGAGTGCAGCCTCTATAAACCTTCCGACTTGCTCTTTCTTCTTCGTCGTCGCACGTTATTCTGCAACAAAGAAAATTGAATCACGCTGGTTAGTTAAGTATAAACATCAAAGTTTGAACAAAAACCACAAATAGGCTCAAATTCGTGTGCACCAATCAGAACTCAGAAGTATAGTTACTCTCATATATATTCACTTGCACGTAAAATACAAACCTTTCCTTATGTCTGATCTTAATGTTATAGCAGCATTACTTTTCTGTAAATAATCAGTCATTAAGAGTTTAACAGCATCATCAATTAGTAATGTCTAAACCAATCCTTCTCAGTTTTGCTCTCTACCACCACAAATTTTTCTACTTTGCTGCAGACTGCAGTTAATTCCCATCTTAAGTATCCGGTCCAACTTACGCATACCTCGACTATTCTCATGACCGTCTAACCTTACAACATTTTAATTCATATCTTATATGCCATCTTTCATTGAAATGCCAACTCTTTTTTTTTTATATCGATAAGTGTCCCAACCAGTTTAGACTCACCATAATTCATTTAGTTGGCACAGAAAACACATAGGATATTAAATCCAGTAGCTACCGTAGATTGTATTCACAACTACTAAACCAACTCGGGATGGATGCAGCCCTCTCATTTAAAATTAGTAAATAAAAATTCAATATCCAATCAGACTATACAAAAGCTAAACAACCAGACTATAAAAATTCAAGATCATTTGTTTCATCAGCAAAATCAGACTATATAACAGCTAAACAACCATGAGATGTGCCTGAATATTGGCAAAGTCTTTTCTTCTCACTCCGACATGTTAAACTAGCATCATCAGCTAATTGAATAAAATTCAATATCCAATCATGTAAAAGATTTGGCAAGATGTTGAGAATTTATAAAACTATATACAAAAATAACATATGAAATAAACGGTCAAATAGTAATTATGATGGCTAGTAGAGCTAATATACAAAACATGCTAACGCTTAAAACATGAAATACAACAAAATATCTATTCAAAGCTACTGGGTGTAGAACTGTAGAATAAGATCATAGACGGTATGGAATTAAGAAATAATAAATTAAAGAATGACAAGGTTAATAACATTTATATGGAATTAAGCATGATGGGTTATATGATATCAAGAGATTAAAATAGTCCATAGAGATATACTTATCGTAAGGCCAATCCGAACACTTCCAATCCGTATCTGCCAAGACATGATCATGATAAGTCCGATACTCTTCCTTCAGCCGCAGACGGAATCTACGCTCCTTGCTGCAACTACTGCAGCGAACAAATTCATCACGATGAAAGACTCGTCCATTTTGGGATCTACTTGAACCATTACCAGTTTTTGATGACTGGTTGTAGTATTTGAGTAACACCGTCTTATAAAGCGGAACCTTTTCCCCATTAACTATGACCCATATATTGTTCTTCCATTTTCTAGCTGTCTCTCTTCCAGAATGCTTTTCAAATGCAGCAGGTGTCAACTTTCCTAGTGTTCAATATCAAAACCATAATAAGAAATGAATAAAAGGTAAATATTCTAGCAAATTACAATGTAGGAAAATGCAATCTAAAAACACAATTGGAAATAGAATCATATATGAGTATATACAAAATAGAGAATCCTCCTGGTAGTATAAAGCAGAGTTGAAAGTCAATCTGCCAAAAGAACCAAGTACGCTCAATTGCAGTTGAAAAACTTAAAGGAATCTAAACGGCTAAACAAACCTTCTAATGATGTTATACCAGCAGAATTACTACCTAAAGCTAGAAGATAACATAAATTGCAAGTTTTTCTGTAGTTGGAAACCACTAAACTTTCTGATATTAATCTCATAGAATAGTACATCATATCCTCAACGTCCTAACTTCAAAATAATCAGATATCGGCGGTAGGATTCACTTGAGAACGAAGCCTATTCTCGAATTGTTGAGAGAATGAGCTATACTTACAACAAGCCAAGCCAATGAAAGGAGCTAGAAAACAGCATCACCACTACTTCTCCATACTCTTAGTTGCCAACAAAGCGACATTAACATAAATCTATGTCCATAACCAATAAATAAAATCATGGGTTCCAATCCCCACCCATTGTCGAACTAAAAAAAATACTCCATACTCTTAACATGGATTGCATCATTATTGGAAAGTTAAAAACACTCCATATACTGATCAAAGATCAATGAAGATTCAGATTGAGTAGTATTTTCAAGTAGAAGCCAAGACATAAAAGTTAAAATAGATTACCCTCATGAAGAAGAAATAAAATAAACCAATATGAACATCCATGTAAAGCAAGAAGGCTAGTAATCATACGACTCATACCACATCTTATTACTCTGCCAACACAAGGAACGGGTGTCGAAAATCAAACGAAAAACTAAGTAAACAATCAAAATAATACATGAGCTACAGCCCCAAGCTATCTTAAATCAACAAAACCTAGAAAACCAAAACAAGCACCAGCATCATCTTCGAGTACCAAGCTACTTCATTCGGTCAGACAAAACAGCATACATTTGAACTGTAGAAACGTAGAAACAAAGAGAAGAGAATGCAGAGCAAAGAACAATCAGAAACAACAATCAAGAAACGAGAGATAAACCAAGAAAATTTATGCGGTTCACTAACAACGTAGGTACGTCACATCACAGACAAAGTAAACGGTGCTAGGGTTTTAAGAGGATTTAAACACTGAACTCCCATAAAATCTTAATACAAAAACATAAACTCAATTAGATATTTCAAACCGAGCTACTTCATTCGGTCAGACGAAACAGCATACATTGGAACTGTATAAACGTAGAAACAAAGAGAAGAGAATGCAGAGCAAAGAAAAATTAGAAACAACAATCAAGAAACGAGAGATAACCCAAACCAAGAAAATTTACGTGGTTTACTAACGGTGTAGTATGTTAACTATGTCACAGGCAAAGTAAACGGGGCTAGGGTTTTAAGAGGATTTACACACTGAAATCCCATAAAATCTTGCAAACAAGAGGTTCACTGTCATCTTGTACAAAACCATGAGGTCACATGTTCAAATATCTTAACCGTAAGCAATGGCAGGAAATGACGATGGAAACTAAAAGCCATCAACGTAAACCCCATTTGAACAAAAACTCAGGACCAAAAGCCCTCAACATGCAAGAAATCCAAAACCAAATAATGTTTCTCGAAAACAGAAACTCAAATAACACACGCATTCAACATGCAAAACAGCACCAAGAAAAAGCGAGACAGAGAAATGGGAAATGGAAGAAGAGAGAGAAGAAGAACAACAACAACAAAAAAGAGAGACCTTCCTGACAGCCAGGGGTGCACTCACAGGTGATTTCAAGGTCACCATTAACAAAAACCCTAAGCCTCCCAACCGCATCGCCATATCTATGGCTCGTACACCCACAAGTCACCTCAACATGGTCTCCACTTCTCTTAGTCCCACTCATCTCATTAAGCTCCTCCTCGCTAAAAACCCTCAACCCCATTTCTCTCTCGGCTCCATTCGCCATTTTCGCCACGAAGAAAGCTTCCTTTAATGGAAACTCGACAAACCCACAAGGTGAAATCGAAGAAAGATGGGATCTTGGGGGGGAAATGAAAACTTTGGAGAAACCCACCAAAAGTTTCAATGAGTTGAATAGAAAAAAGGGAAAGAGTGAGCTGGCTTGGCTTTATGAGAGAAACAAATGTCTGTGGGGCGAAAGTGTGGGGGTGGGGTGGGGGGGCGTATAGAGACCTATTTGCATGATATGACATTAGAGAAAAGGACCTTTTTCCCTTCATTTCAAAGCCCTTATTTCAGATGAAACAGACGAGCTTCATCGATATGCGTTCTCTTTATATATATAATTACACACTTGCTCGTTAAAAAAGAACCATTTAGTTTTTTTTGTTGATACCATTCCATTTTGAAAATGGAATTCAACTTGTAACCTCATGGTTACTAATGTGTATAAGAACCATCTTAAAATGATTTAATTAGTTAAAAATGTGTATAAGGTGATGGGTTCCATTCATGATGGCTTCCTATCTAGGAATTAATTTTCCACCATTTGCTTGACATCCAAATGTTGTAGGGTCATGCGATATTTCTCATGACATAAGTCGAGGTGCACGAGAGTTGGCCTAGACAGTCACGGATATAAAAAAAAAAAAAAAAAGTATAAGATGCTAATAGAGTAATGCTCTTGTTGACAAAACGAACCAATAACTAATAAAAGCACAATGCACAAGAGCCAAACAATATTCTGATATAACCGAGATAACATAACGAGGGTAACCTCATCCAGACTAAGCAAAAATCATAATCAATAACAAAAGGCTTAGCGAGGAGATCAACCACTCTATTATCGACTTTCTTACTAGACATTATCGTATATTATTAATGCTATTTGTAATGATTCTCGATACTTCTCGCCCCTATTAATTTGGTGTGGTGGCTTTAATTAATTGGTTTTCCTAAGCTGCACAGTTTTCAGGAAACGTACTTTACCAGCTGATACCTCTTTTCGAAAAGTTCAAACCAAGTTTCACAGTACGCGAGGGTACTTATATTAATCAAACTTACCAATTCCATTAATTATAAATTTACAAATTAATCACAACCCACGATGCCATTTACCTTAAACCTTACGCATTGTTTTGATAACTTCATTTATTAAGGTTTTTATCTTCAATTTCAAGACAGCATTATGATATGTTGAATTCAAGCTCAAGAGAAACGAAGCCCTGCATTTTCTGACCCAGAAACTGAAAAATGTGTGTACTTGCACTTTAAGACACAATAAATCAGTAACAAGTGACAAGAAAAGGGAGGAAAAAAAAAAAGAAAAAAAAGGGGACTTCTTGTACTATCTACTAATTAAGATGTTACATATTAAAAAAATTCTACTCTCAAATGTTGATTAAAAATATAAAAAATAAAAAAGTAACAAATAAGTTCTTAGGCCATCAAAGTCAGTTTTTTTGTGTTTCTGTACCAATTTATGACTATTTTGATGATGGTGGTCCCTTCAAAATTTTTGATTTTGTAATTTCTTTTCTTATTGTTTCCTATTTTAATACTGTTTATATAGTGATGATCTCTTTAAATTTTGAACTTTTTTTTTTTTTTTTGAATGGAAAACTAGATTTCTCAATATAATTTAAATGAATTTAAGTAAAATGGGAATATTTGAGTTCAATGCATGGAATGGACATATCCTCACAGCTAAACAATAATCACATTAGTTAGCCGCATTGTACATTATATTAGTGATGTCTCCTCATATGAGCTCATTTTCCATCCTATACAGCACAAAAAAGTTACCTTTTTTCTTCAATAATTCACCATACAATTATATACACCTTTTTGATCGATAGTGATGCGTTTGTTTGATTGATTGGTATTTCTCGGGTTTTTTCTTCTTTTCTTTTTTGATAAACCGGATCACTATTGACTTATCTTTAGACTGTAGTATTGGTATACATTGCAGGATCGAACGTAAAATTGAAGGTCACTTGAGAAATAATTCTTACTAACCTGAAATTTTGAGAGAAGCACATCTCTAAACCTCAAATGCTTAACCACTGCGGTGCCCGGTTTCTAGGTGATGGTATTTATGGTGCATATAATGCCCTGTGCCTCTGTTTGCACATTAAGCAATGCACAAGTTCTTTCACCCTGGTTAATTGCTATTGATCCTTTTTACCTTTTTCTTATCTTATGTGTGAAACCAATCATTATGGTTGAGATTGACCAGATCTCACCCCTCTGTAAAACTGATTGATTATGGAATCTTGGTCTTCATAGTTGATACTGTTTGCTGCAACAAAAGCCACCCCACAGCCCACATTTGGAGCATTCATTACTTTCAGTGATATGAAAAATCACTTTCCTTTATGAACATATGAATCAAAGGAATGATTTTGGAGCCCAAACAAAGCACATGTGATGATCCATAATTTGTTTAGGTCGCGTTACGCGCGTTATCATTTTGTTTTACATAATCATTTTCTGCACTTCGTATATATAATAAAATCATTGGCTATAATCATTTTCAGTACCTCAAATACACTTTAGTTATTCTTCAAATTATAATCATTTTGTTCATTTCGACATTAGATTATAATTATTCTTCCCTTTAGGAAAATTCATCCTTATCCTATTTTTATTGCCCAAAACCCCTAAAAAGAGGATTTTTTTTGGCCTTCAATACCTCATAATGTGAGTGATATCAGACTGAAACAATGAATGGCTTTGCATTGATTAGATGATCAGAGAGAGGCACAGGGAAGTGGGTGGCACCTGCAATTTAAAAAATGGGATCGATCTATTTAGGAAGTGTATAAATAAATGAAAACGGATTTTGAGGAGTTAAAATTTGAGAGTACTAGTCAAAAACTCGTTTAAATGTAGTTTTTTTCATTGTTGAGTTAGAGTTAAAATGAGTAATTAAAAAAAGAATAATTTAAAATGACTAGTCAAAAATAAGTTATTTTGATTAATTAGAAATTAATAATTAAAAATAAAAAATTATATTGAATAGTTGTAGATAAATTATTATAAATGACGAGTTCGAAATGAAAAATTATTTTTAATAATTATAAAAACTTATTTTAGTGTAATTTTTTAAAGAGAAATCTGTAAATCCTCGATCTAAATCTCGAAAAATCAAACACGGCCCCTTAAGATCTAATTTCAAGTTGCAATCATATATTTATTTATTTATTTATTTCTGATTTTTATTATTATTTTTTTTTTGGTTGTTTTGTATTAAGCTGACAGAAAGTACAGAAAAGAGCAGCCTTTACAGTGTTTGATTTGAAGCAGACAGAGATGCTCTAATGGGTTGGGCTCAGAACAAAAGATTAGAGGCTTTTCTGTTCGCTCACTCACCATAGGACCCGGAATCATATTTTTCTTTTTCATTTTCTTTTTAATATCGATGACATCGACTAATATCATGGAGTATAGTATTTGACTCTACAATATTTAAATGATAAAAAAACTCGTAGAAAATTAATTCTTAGGTAGGTAACCATCATAGTTTGAACTTGATACCTCAAAACTCTCTTTAATCAATTAAGTCACCCCATGATAATTGAATTGTCTTTTTTTATGCATTTGCAGCAGAAGAATTTAAATTTAATCAAATTGAGAATAATAATAATAATAATAATAAATAAATAATAAAAATGAGTTAATTGAGTTAGTTTCAAAAATAAAAATTTCAAGCCCCAATTTTGAAAATCTAGTATTTCTCAGGACTGTTTGAGTAATGATAAGGTTCATTCAAAATTTAAGACCCAATAATAATAGTAGTGAATAGTGATTATTTGTGTAATCACTATTCATCCCAATCATTTTAAAAATCGTTCCATAGTTATTGTAGGTCCACTAATTCAGGGCCATTTGGATTTTTCTTTATAAAGATTACAAGCACCCTACAAACAAATAATAACACATGTAATCATTCCTTGCATTTAAATAAAGGCAATGATAACTTATGTAGTCGGCAACAATAACATAGTTTCAAGCCTCGAATCACGTATGAATCTATGATCTAAGAGGGTTATTCGTTACGGAGGTTAGGATTCCACACCGAAAAGAATACAAACTCCAAAGTAATATATAAGAAAGATGAACTACTCTTAATGGATGTCTATATTATTTAATAAAAGATTCTAAACTCCAACTTGCTTCGAAAAAAAAAAACCTTATAAAAATATAGTTATTGTAGGCTTAAATTTCAAAAACAAAAAGCACAATAGTTATCAATCAGGGTTTAATCATGAAATTTTGATAATATTTACTTTTAATCAAAACCAAAAAATTGATATTTTATTTGAGAGCAATATACCCACTATAGGATTTGTTGGTCCCCATCCTCCATTTATACTTACAAAAAAATTATATATATATTTTCCGTCAAAAAAAGATTAATGATAAATAATGATGAGTGTAAATTTGTAAGGTGGAAATTTGGGTTGTTTAAAAAATAAATCGAAAACCTAAGGTCCCGTTTGATAACCATTTGATTTTTTGTTTTTGATTTTTAAAATTTAAGCATATTCTCATTCAAATTTTATACACTATGTTCCACCATTCTTACCCTACATCCTTCATTCCTCAATGGAATAGGACAATACTAACCAACTTTTAAAAACAAAAATAAACTTTTGGAAGCTATATTTTTTTGTTTTTAAAAGTTGGTTAGCTTTCTCCTACTTTCTTTTAAGGAAAGATGGATATATTATAGGTAGGGTAGAACACATCATAGTAAATTTGAGTGAGAATAGACTTAAATTTCAAAAACAAAAAACAAAAAACAAAAAATCAAATGGTTATCAAACGGGGCCTAACTAGTCTGTTTTGTGCAACCCCAACTTGTCCACCATTCTTCTTCCTCCTCCTTCACGCAAAGCCAGATCGGCCGACTAGTGAGGTGGATCCGGCGGCGGCGCCTCCGTTCACTGCCGACATTCAGTCTCCGGCGGTTGTTCGTTTAGAGTTTTTTTATTATTATTTTTTTATTGTGCTTTAATTTGCTTCGATTTCAATTGGACCTCTTTTTATTACAAATTGGGAAAATGGATTACAAATACCGATTTCAAGGATACGACCATAATTCTCGTAAGGGTTATTTTCATAATTATTCTTTTTTATCTCCAAGGTAGATAATTTTGATTTCTAAATTATTGTTCTTCATCCAATTATATCCATAATTCTCGTTTTGGTTGATCATTTTCATTCTCTTTGTTTCAACTGCTCCATAAGAATTCAAGTCGATTGTGGTTTTCAAGTTACCCTTGGACTCTATTTGTACTTGTTTCTTCTTTTTTTTTTTTTTTTTTACAAAATAAAGCTATAAATATTACCAGGATCTCTTGTGAATCGATATTTAACTCTCATATTAGTTTAGAATCTTGTCTTCCGTATAAACTTTCACAGTCTCCTCCTTGTACTAAAAAAAGCCTATGAATATTATTTTTCTTTTGTATTTTTATTATTTTGTTATCGATTATTGTATTCTGAAAATTTAAGAGTAGTTTTAAAATTTTGGTTTTGCTTTTAAAATTATGTTCAAAATTTTAATATCATTTTTAGGGATGGAAGTGGATACATGGGTATTTGAAGGAAGCAATATCAGCATTGTTATAGGGAAATAGTTCTTTTACCTAGGTTTGTGCCATTTTTTTTTATTAAAATGTAAAAAAGTTGCAAAACAAAATTAATCTGCGGACAGAATATATGGTTGGATAACCAAAGAAAAATGAGGAATTTGCATGTATATTACAATCAGATAAAAAAATTGAGTAAATAGCAACTTTTTGAAAATATTTGCAAATCTATCAAAATCAGATTGATAGACTTCATC
>JBBMEF010003949.1:0-26293 GCA_037832685.1 Sicyos baderoa | reverse complement strand
TATGGATGCAAATTTTTTCAAATTTGTCTAAATCTGTAATTATTTTGTAAAATTGGACTATCCAGTACAATTTCCCTCTAAAATATTTCCATAGCTAACCAATCAAACATATTTACACATGCTACAAAATAAAAATAAAAAGTCAGTGTTAAAAATTACAGCATCATATTATAAAAATATTTTCTCTCAAACCAGAGCTGGCCAAAACTTCTCCAAAAAGACCCACCGGCATCAAAAGGTGCAGAGGCAGATGATCATCAATAGTCCTCAGTATTGTCAACACAGAGAACACAAATAAATAGAAATGCACATTTCACCACCTGGACAAAATCTACTTTATAATAACTCAAATCAGCAATAACCAGGCTTCCTCTAACTATGACAAATTCATAGCGAAAAATACCAATGACAGTAATCTTCTATCTAGAATCATGAAGAAAAAGAACTTCCTATTCCTCCCCATTTTGAGTTTCATCCTTGTAAAGCTTGATCATGTCGTCAATACGAAGAATCGTAATTGCTGCTTCAGTCGCAAACTGGGAGGAGAAAGAATATGAAGAGGGTTGCTAACGAATAAACTTTAAGGCGAATTTTCAAGTGTTATTTACCTGAATTATCTTGACTTTGCTCATGGCTGGCTCAATGACACCAGCTTCCAAGTTATTGCGAATGGATCCATTGGATAGATCTAGTCCCATGCTGTCAAGAATAGAAGTAAAAGGCTAAAAGCAATAAACATTCCAATGACAATGGAAATTACGTTTAGCTAATCCTTAACAAAAAAATAAGGATTTTTTTGTTATTTATTAATAAAAAAAACAATACTAACTAACAGTACTCTTTTTAAATATTCTCACTAAAATTATGTCATCTCTTACACATTAATCTAAAAAAAAATCTGTTTTTTTTTGCGCATTGTGCCTAAATCCGGTAGGTTATTGCGCCTTAGTGCACTTTCAAATACTGATTAAAGCTAAAACAAACCAATAGAATCTCACCTCAAACGGAAACTTTTTTGAGGAAGAAACATTTTCATTGATATAATGAAATAAGGGAGAACTCCCAATGCCTCATAGGCTTACAAAAATTGTTTCCAATTGAAAAGAAAGTACGTTAAAGAAAAACTCGAAAATGGCGCCTTATATTTGCACCAAAAAAACACATTAGTAAGTATAAATTCCATAATATAATCAATAGTCTTGCTGATGCCATTGAAAATTCGAGCATTACGCTCATTCCAGATATACCAAATAGCCTCCTGACAAATGGATGACCAAAGCACCTCCCTTGTCCCTTTGAAGGGATGACCCACCAAAATAGTAAAGAGAAATGAGAGATGAGTTTGCTGTTGCCACCCCCATATTTGATGACTATTTTATCATAGTTAAAGAATAAAAGTTGACTGCTTTGTCTCATTTACATACTCATCTAGTGAGTGATGGTTTGCCCTTATAAATAAAAATAAATTGTCTATTGTTATTGTAAAGCCTCCAACAACAGCAGGCAGAAAGCGCATGTCGAAATGAAATTACCTATGATTTTTCTTGAAAGCCAAATGTGCGACCATTTTTAGAAATTGATGTCATAGTAACCTAACTGACATGAGTAATACTTACCCAAGGGTGGGTACCACCCTTAAAACTACGTGTTTTTACTTTTTTGTATTTTTCTCTTCACTTTAACATTTCTTTCTCCATCAATCGATGTCAAATTTTAAAAAGAAATAAAACATATGGTTCAAAGGGTAGGTAAGTATTGCTCAACTTACATCTACGTGAAAAGGGAAAAAAAAAGACAAAAAAACAATATGTGATGCACATTCAAGGTGAAGATAAAAATAACAAAATAAAGCTATCCAAAGCAAGAAAAATTAGCAGGGCAGATAAAGCATACTGATGCAATAATTTAAATACCTAGAGAGATGCTTCTTATCTGCCTTGGTTTGTGCTGTGTGGTGGTAAGCCCGTAATTTGGCAACTAATTCAATAGCATCTTTGGCAGCATTGACAGCAAGTACCTACAAAAATATCATGCAAGTGACAATGATGACACCCCTACAACATTTCCAAAATTTGCTCCATCAGCACTATACCTTTGGAATAATTAATAAAGCTTCTGCAAACTCGGCAATCGCCAACTGCTCACGGGAGCCTAGAGTTGTTGCAAGGCATTCCAAATACACAGACAATGCAGATTCAACTGCACCACCACCTGCTACAACCTGTTTGATCAACACAAATAACGACATAAATAGGTAATTGGGGAACTGACTAACAAATATAAGTTTCTGATTCTTGATGCCAATCTATCACGGTGAAGTATCAGTTAAGTAGTAATTGCAACAAAAACAGCATACAACAGAATATGCAATTAACAAACTTGCAAACTGTATCAGATGACATGAATTGTTCATCGAATAGTATATGAAACCCTAAAGCGGATAATAAACCCATCATCAACTTCTTAAACAATAAAATCTTTCATGTACACTTGCCCTAAGTTACTTTGCATTGTCTAGAATGGACAATGAAGATGCTGATTTTTCCGGTGCCCGGTTGCTTAATAACTATGATAAAGAATCAACTTCTATAAATATATATATATAAATTTGGGATGCAGTTGGCTTTTCCTGGGATTGTTAAAGATACCCTTCTCAAAAACAAAACAAAGGTATTTTGAACTCTTATGTTTTTTTTGGATAGGAAACAATTTCATTGATTCATGAAATATTAATATAGCAATACATATATTACTAGAGATCAAATAAGCGATCTCCAATAATTAAGTAAAATTTCAAAACTATATGAACTAAATAACGGATTAAGTTTACACTAAGATATGACATGAAAAATAATGGTGTCCAAAAAGTTTTCAAAAGTAGAGCAATTGTTTTTGAAGATCCTCCTGTTTCTCTCCAACCAAATATTCCAGCAATATGCTTTGATAAAATGCTCCCATAAAATTTTCTTCTTCTTAAATGGGTGGCCCAGAAGCGTAATTGATAATAGCATATGTGGATCCGGATGCAGAGTAATAGGTCAATTAAAAGCATTTTTGATAAAGTTCCAGAAGCTTGATGCAGTGCATTTGCTAAAAATATGATGTATGGGTTCAGATTCATTTCTGCAAATAGCACACCAATAGGGAGATAAAGCTCTATTAGTAAGCCTCATCTGAAGCTTGTCGTGAGTCAATAAAGCGTCGTGCGATAATTCCCACATAAAAAAATTAATCTTCTTAGGATATTTTCCCCTCCAAATTGGTTCATAGAGATTAGCAGGATGCTCTTCGATACAGTGGGACAAAATTTTCACCATAGAATGGACGGAAAAGATTCCAGAAGCTTCAGCACTCCAAACAGCCAAACCATCACCATCAATTAAGGTCACCGCATTAAGGTGTAGCGATAAAGCACAAAATTCTTCAATTTCCTCCTCTTTCAAATTCCGTCTAAGCCCCAGGTCCCATGACAATTGATCCCGGTTCCATAATGATCCCACCACGATTCCTTTCTTTTTGGATAAAGAGTGAATAAGAGGAAATATAACTGCCAATGATGTCTCTTGCAACCAAATGTCATCCCAAAAGAGGGTATCATTCCCATTCCGAACCTTGTAAGTGATGCTTTCGAGGGTCAACTGTCTCATCGATAATATAGACCTCCATGGGCCCTTGAAAACCTTGTTACGAATTGGAGCATGCTTGTTATTACATGTAGTTAGGCCAAATTTAACATTGATAATTCTTTTCCATAACGCATCTTTTTTTGTACTGTATCTCCAATGAACTCTAATGTTAGTAAGGTCTCGTTGGGAAATTTAACTTTGGAGGCTTTATGAGAGATAGAAATATTTGGAATGTGATGGATATTATTTATTTATTTGTTTTTTTTTTTTTATAGAAAAAAAAAAAAATCTCCCCGGTGATGTTCTATTGAAAAATTCTTTGGTTTCCCTTGGCTTTTGAGGTTCTTTAATTATATTTTATTCCATTGATCAAATATTTTTCATCCATAAAATTCTTCATCAACGATAGAAATTCCCACATCAAACAACGAATAACTTCCATATAAGCATTACCGTATTGGACTCGAGGGCCCTTTTGACAATGGATAATGCATCATGCAAAGCCCTCTCCATCTCATCGAGCATATAGTCATTTGCACCTCTAAGAATCAAGGAAACCTGAATAATCAATTTTTAAAAAATAAATAAAATCAGATTATATCATAGAAAGAAGAAGAAGAAAAATAGGAAACTCACCAAACTAGTCAAATCTAGAAAATTATTACAAATTGTCATTCTTTTAAAAAAAATTAGAAAATATAGTCATTGACATTAATGAGTATTTATAATACAATATTAAAACGTATTAATGACTATGGATGCAAATACTATAAAATATGCCTACATTTGTAATTAATTTGTGAGAAGAGTTCATCCTATACAATTTTCCAAAAAAATATTACACAAAAGTAAATATACTATTTTCCATTGTTCAGCAACCCTGGAAAATCTTATCTATTTTAAAAATCTTTTTGAAGTCAGATTCTTAGATCGCAGGTAATAATTTGAACAACTATCATGATAAGAATTAATCTTATCTATTTTCATTTTTTGTTTTTAGTTTTTAAAATTGAAGCTTATTACCATTCAAATTCTTTATAAAGGAATTCATCTTCCCTCGAGAAAGTATTTGAACCCTAACCAAATTCCAAAAATTAAAACAAGTTTTTGGAAGTTATTTTTGGTAGTTTTCAAATTTCAATTTAGTTTCTAAGACTATAGGTAAAATGTGAATATCAAAGTAAGACAAACCATAGTTAGAGTAGTTGTAGGCTTAGTTTTCAAAAGCAAAAAACCAAAAACCAAATGGTTATCAAACGATACCTTAGTAATTTATAATGACTAGGTTAGAAAGTTAGTTTCACAAAAGCTTGAGCTTGGACAAGGAAGGCAACTGACCGCACTAGTAGTTCTAGAACCCTTTATCATAACAACGTCATCATCAGCAATTCTTTCCTCAACAACTTCATCAGCATATCCAAGAAATGATGACTCAAAAGTTTCCTCTCCCTCCATGTCAGCAAATGTAGAAACCTACAGGCCCATGAACAAGAAGGATAATAACTAATAGTATAAAAATAATAGGCATTGTACAGCAAAAGTGACGTAGAAAGTCCCAGTAGCATAGATAAAAGGAGGTTCAGAAGCTTCATTTCACTGAAAAAAAAGCTCACATAGAGGACCAAGCTCACAAAAAATAAAATGCCATCCTCTCCCTGACTCTACCCTCTGCAATAGGAGACAACTAAAGTACAATTCTTAGGAGTGTAAGAAACCATTCTAAAAAGTGTAAGAAACCAAGCAGGTTTAATTCAGTTAACCATAACATATGCTGAAGTTGAACCAAATTGAACAAACTTTATCAAGTGCATTATTTTATTTGTTTGTTATGAATATATTGTGGAACTACTATTTATAAAACTAAATATATACTAAACTTAATTGATATACATTATTATCTCTTTGTTTACGGGAAAAAAGTACACTGTTGTAGCAGCCAGCAATAGTGATCTCATCATTTAAAATAATGTTTAACTTAATCCCATCTTTCTTTTCTTTCTTCACAAAACCCTAGCTACTAACGTACTCAATACAAGGATCATCAGTCTACCTTTCATTGTTCAACTTTTAAAGCCTTATCAGGATTTTAGCTTATGCACTCTTTTTACAAACATGTTTGACTTTATTTAAGCTATTTTCGATAGGCTTTTTTTTGTACTTTTCATTCAACCGTTTCCTATAAAAAAAATGAAACAAACTGGCAGATTAAATGAAAATGGACACCTGATACATGAGGAAAGGTAACAAGTAACGACCAACTATTAACATACCATGGTTGCTCCAGTAGCCTTGGCAACATGGCGCATGTCCTCCTTTTTCACTCGCCTTACAGCAATAGCACCCACCTCCACAAAATACTAACATTAGAAAAAACAAAAATCATTAGACAATAACATCAGTGGAAACAAAGTTTACAATTTTAATATGAAAATCAAACTTTCATTGCGAAAAAAGAGGAAAGAATATAAGGACACAGAAAAAGACAAACTAGCAAAAGAGGTTCCAATCCTCATAAAAATTATACCAAGTTACCAACAATATTTTTCTTAAAAAAAATGTGTACACAGGACAGTAAATACAAATATAACAGAATTCCATAATCCTCACCTCATCAATTAGAAAATCAATTAAAAAACGTCAAATGATGTAATGACAAAAGAATTCAAAAGGCATCATGCTTAGGTGGGTACCAACTTAATGTTTTCTGAAAACTATCCCAAAATATTTTGAAAAAATGTTTACTGTCCTTTTTCAAGAATCGCTGAACACTGAACACAAACACAAGTAAAAACAAGTTATTTCCTATAAATAACCCAAGTACCTTATCCAATCAGGCCTACATAAACAAACAAAATAGGGTAGGATTTTACATTAGATAGTACGTGGGAATACATCTCATTTATGCAAGCAGGTTTTTAATCAAGAAAATAAATTAGGTGCAAGACATTTAAGCACAGGCCAGCTACCATAGAAGACACCAGAAAACAATTCCAGACAAGTAGTAGGACCCTAATTAAAAGGGGTATAGATGAAAGCAAACAAATGAGAACAGAGACTAAAGAAACTTGCCTTGAGTGCCATGTCATCAATACCTTTTGTGGTAAGAACAACATTTGCCCCAGCCTTCAGAAGCTTTTCAATACGCTCTTTCATCATATCAGACTCTCTATAAACAAGATGTGCCAAGGTTAAACAAAAGAAAGACATGTAACATGTGAAAATTAAAAATACAAAAGGCACTTTTAGGAAAAAATATCATAATTTGACTCAATAGAACATTTGGGTGCATCAAGCTCAAAAGAAATCTGAGTGCTATCTAATACCTCTGTCGAATTTTCTCAAGTTCCCTCGGGTCAGTGACAAGAACTTGTACACCCAGCTGCATTTTTGTCTTTTGGAGATTGAAGTCAAGGCAAGCAATCCTTGCAGGTGCGACTCTAGTTGGCATCCCTTGAGCTGCTCGACCAGTATTTAGAGCATACCCATTCAAAAGATAGCTATCTTTTGCACTCTTTCCATGAGCTTTCAAAATGTTGATTCCCTGAAATGCAAAGTATAAGTCCTTCTCTTAACTTGTACTCTTATTCAAGAAATCTACCTTTACTCCATGATAGCATGAACTTCAATTTAGATGATTTTTCAATCAATAGCCAATGATATATTTTCACAGCTCCACATCAGTTTTCATATTTGCTTTCTGGTGGAAGATTTAGACTGTTTGGAATGACATCATTTTCTCGGGAAATCCTCAAAAAGAAGGCAACATCATTGAATCAATTACTTTCCTAACTATATCTTGGGCACACATGATTTCACCAATCACCATTCAAAGATTATAGCTTTGTTACTCTTATTTTTCCTTGGAAAAGTTTTTTGTAACTTTTTTTTAACCGGGGAATCGGAGCTTCACTCCCGGGGTAACCACGCCCGTCCCTAGGTCTAGCACTGGGAGACATCGAAGGAATGGAGACACGGGAGGTGTCTACAAATTAATGTCACAAGTGAGTTTCGAACCTGAGACCTTGAGGGAGCACACCTTCAAAGCCCAAGCCTTCAACCACTTGTGCCACCCAGGGAACATAAAAGTTTTTAGTAACTACTTCGTAACTTTTCATTTATCGATGGAAGTTTTTTGTTTCGGATAAAAAAAACAGCACCTTTTTCATGAAGGAGAAGCCATGAAGGTTAAGAAAAGGGTTTGAGAAAGAAGACACCATGTGAGCATAGTTGCAATGGAGGAGAAAGCGTTAAAACTATGTGAAATAAGGTTATTTTTTGGGACAAAATGCCAAATATTATGTCACTTTGAAGAAAACAATTCTGATTTGTCTCCAATAAGGACCAACAAATTAGGCCATAGTATAGCCCTTCTCGAACACAAAACAAAGTAATAGCCACTGAGGACAAGAATCCCAAGCTAGAAACAGAATAAATCCCAAAATTCATCTTCAAATTAAAATTTTCTCATAAGCAAATTCTCAAAGAATAGAAAAAAGTTGGGTCAATCCAAGTCTCAATAGCCTTCTTTTTCCTTTCTTTTTTGGAAACTGGGAAATCGGACCTTTGCTCCACCATAGCCTAATAAAAGAGCCAAAATTGAGTTGAAAGACATAACTAATTAATGGTTGGTTGTAGCACACGTATCACATTGATACCACCAATTATAAATCTATGTTGTGTAACTAACTTAAAAAAACAACTTCAAACCAAATAAGCAGTATTTTAGAATTTCCAAATGCCAATTGGAAAAATAAACCAAAAAGTCACAAACCTTAATTGGGTACTTAACTTCTCCCTTAGCGTTGGTCATCTTGACTGCTTGCACGGCATCTACAACCTGGAGACACAAAGATATATGCAAGAGTTAAGCAATCAAATAAAGAACAGAAGACATTTTGATTATTTTCCATTATCCTAGCAAGTAGAAGCTAAGCTAATCTAATTATGTATAACACACACTTAGTTGCTTTACTCATTGGTCCGTCCTTTAAGAGTTTGATGGATTTTCTTGGTGTTCTATTTTTGAAGGAGTGGGACAAACAAGTTTTTGCTAGTCTTTTGAATTTCAAAGGTTTCTAGTTAGTATCTTGCAACTGCTTTTGAGCACTCTTTACAGCATTGCCCATTTTTCTGGTTGGGCAATTTGCGAAAGCTTTTAATTATCTTTTTATAGCCATGAGTGTCTGAGTCAGCTTACGCACATCTTGCCACTCATATTACCCTACTACATTTGTTGTCAAGGTAACCGATAAGAAATTAATTCCTTCGTAGATAGGCAACATGAATTGAACTCATTCTCTTTTAAGCACTTTACGATTCAAAAGATACACGAATTGCCCCTCAACTAAAATCTCACAAGGCAATTGTCCCACCCACCCTACTCCCCCTCACTTGTGGGCTTTGAAATTTGAGAAATGCCCTACAAGTGGAATTTAATTTTAATTAGGGAGGAAATGACTTGGCAGGGATTCGAACTCATGACCTCCTGCTCTGATACCATGTGCAAATATGAGAAATATTTTATGTGTATTATTCATTTAGAATGGGGTTGCTTAAATAGAGAAACTCTCACCATACAAATATGGAAACAATAATACATAAGGATAATATCCTCTCTAAAATAATATCTCAAATACAAGATAATAATCTAATAATATAGAAACAAATAAGAGGAGACTAAATATGGCAAATAGCCAACAAAAGTAATCCTAAGTAGGTGGTTCCATGAATTGAACTCATTCTCTCTTAATTCTACATGATCATTTGATCCTGTAGGTCGATCCATGATGGTTGCTTTCAGTTTTTTACTATTGAAGTCAAAAGGAACGTTCATTAAAGAGCCTATTATTGTCATAGCATTTGCGAGTCTTCTATTTTAAATCTTGATCATTTCTACTCTTTTTGAGACTAGTCATGCATTGGTTTTGGTCAAGTTTTTTTCAGTATTGACTCGCTGGGTTGAAGTGGCTATTCGAATTATAAAAATAATATTAAAAAATAAAGATGACGACATAAAATTGAAAAAGATGATACACATCTTTATATAAAGAACTCATCAGGGGACAAGAACGTACTAAGTTTGCAAAGAAGTCACTATCACTAGTAATTAACTTGGAAGACATGCTTGTCTTAGCACAGTTTATAAGCGAATCTTTTCCCAACTTTTCAACCTGATCATCCACATTAAAAAAATGTCAGAAAACTGTCTTTGTATGGGTAAGAAACAAAACTTTTCACTAGTCTCTGTTAGTATAAAGTAGGAAAGAAATATATACACCTTTGAATCCACTCCAGAACCAAGTAAGCTTTAAAAGTATTACTCGAACAAACTTGTGTTGATTAAGTAAAAGTCCTTAAAAAAGAAACAAAAATAATACAAAAATTGAACTAAAAAAAGTAGCCCACCAATTTTACCCAATAACTTTGAGTTTAAAAAATAAAAAATAATAATAGAACTTAGAAACAGTGAATACAGATAATGAATATGTTATTCCTATTATTATGATGATGTTAAAGACCTTACGAGACCTTTTTTTCCAAAATAAAAATAAAGAGTTCGGCATGACTTTATCAGTAGTAATAGTGCTTGATTACACATTTTCATGATTGGACTTGGTAGTTTTTGCATTTAAATGGAGTTCCCGTCCCCTTATTGAAAAATTTAACTTAAAGAAAAGGCTAGAGAAACATTGCACCCAAGTCCATACATGTCCTCAAAAGCTGAATGTTTATGGTTTATAAATATAAATCATCTTCAACAATTATATAGATATTTTACTAGAGACGGCTCACCTTTACAGACAATTTTTCCTCGACATACTTGCATGCTTCCCTCATGGCAAGCTACCAACATGAAGCATATAAATATTAAAATCAAATCTTCAGAAAAAGAAGACAACTATAAACCAATAGAAAATGAATGCTACAAACATCTCTAGGAAAATAAAAACTGAAAGAAAAATAACTATAATGGAATAAAAGGAAGAAAAATTGCTTACTCTGTACCCACTAATTATAGAAGTTGGATGAATCTTGTTTCTCACCAAATCATTAGCTCTCTGAAAAGATAGTAAATGAAGTTCTAGGTGTCCATGATAATATAAGATAATTTATTAATTCAGAGCACATTAATTAAACTTACCTTTAGCAACTCTGCTGCTACAATGACCACTGAAGTTGTGCCATCTCCAACTTCTCGATCTTGAAGTTCCGCCAACTCCACTAGCACCTAAAAACACATAAAATTAACATTTACCATAAAAGATAGAGAAATAAAAATTGTAAGACCTTAAACATATATGCATAAACAACAAGGCCATATGCCCACCTTGGCAGCAGGGTGCTCTACTTCTAACATCTTGAGAATTGTTGCACCGTCATTAGTGATTGTAACATCACCAATGTCATCTACAAGCATCTGATACACATTTTTAATTAAAATTAAATAAATAGTTTAGGTTATATCCTTCTAACCAAAAATTGAGATGATATGAAGATTGCTAAATGAGAGAAGAGAAACGTTAACACTTATTGTTTTTTCTAGTTCGACAGCATGTAGAGATGGAAGATTTTGAACCTCTAACATCTTGGTTAGATACATGACTAGTTGAGCTATTAGCTATAAACGTTGGCTGTGAGAACCATTGTTTCAATCTCTTTATTCATACAAAATATAGTTCTAAGAGAAAAAAAAAATTAGGATAAGAAACAATTTCATCGAAGTATGAAATTAACAAAAGCTACCCTATAGGGTAGTTACAAAAGTCCACTCCAATTATAAAATTGGTGGTATAGCTATAGCGAAGAAAGAGATTTGATTATTAATACCAAGAGACGATCAAATTAATTGTAGAATCAAAGAAAATGAAGCGATTGGTCCCTTGTCCGTAAAAGTTTTCTTGCCAAATGCTTTAACAGAATGTTCGGTTGATTTTTCCCAAAGAATTGTCTTCTACTTTTTAAACAGATGACCACCAAGCATAATTACAAGGAGGTGTGGAGGTCTATAGAAAGAGAAAATTAACAGTTGAAAGTTTTCAATAAGAGTAATAACTCCAAGTGCTTAAACATTCCTTCTTTAATAGAAGCTCCTTGGGCTCAACTTGCAGAAAATCAGGAAATTAATATAACTTAAAGAAAAATATTTCAGCAATCAAATTAACAAAGTACCATACATAGGTTGTACTCATCAAGATTTAAGGGAATGAATACAAATACAAACTCGCTACATATGAACTAAAATATGCCAAGAGTAAAAGAAGTGTCATTAACTAGAATCTGCAATCTCATAGTGTAAGAAATTGGAAAAAGAGGCAATACCTTATCAAGGCCAACCGGTCCAAGTGAGGATTTCACGATGTTGGCAACTGCTTGACAGGACATAACTGAACCCACCAAACAACTCAAATGAGTAATTTACATCGTCTCTTGCCAGTTTAAGATATATAAAATAACACATAAGTGTAGTAAAAAAGAACCATCTATCTTACTAAAAAAACATTAATGATGAGAAGGATGAAAAGTTTTAAGAGTTACCATTTTGGGTGCGAACATCCTGACCAGATTGTCGCTCTCCCAATATATCAAGGGTTTGTGAAGTCATCGCCATCAATTAGAGTCCTCTTGAGGTTGAAATGGCCACACTAAATATTACTCAAATCTGGTAAGAAAATATGAGAAATAACGTTATCCATACTTCATATGATTCAGACAAGGTAGAGAAGCTTCTTCTTTTTTTCATCAATGAAAGTTTAGTTTCCTGATCAAAAATAACGTAGAGAAATTTAAAGCATTTTATTGCTCCATAGCCTTGATGATGTACACATAAATCTTATAGCATTAACTTATCATAATTATTTTTTTTGAAACTGATGTAACCACGGTCGTTCTTAGGCCAAGCACCGAGTAACATCGAATGAATAGAGACACGGGAAGTGTCTACAAATTAAAGTCACGGGTGAGTTTCGAACCTGAGACCTGAGAGAGCACACCTTCAAAGCTCAAGCTTTCAACCACCGTGACACCCCTTGGGAACCATAAACTTATCATAATAGAACAAAGCAATAGAGATACCAATTGCAACCTTAGCCTTAAAATTTTTATTTTCTAGTGGATCATACCATGCCTCCAAAACATTACAAAAAATGTGTCATTCGGCATTCCATTGTTGAACTTGCAGCCGCTACTTTCCCATATATTAAATAAAATGTTCAACAAACATATTCATTAACATGGACAGTGTTATCAAACTCCTACAATACACACAATCTAACTCAAAATCGAAACGAAGGGAAATCGATACAGACGGAAACTTGAAATCGTAAATAAAAGGCAATGTACGAATTGCTAAACTTGGTCCCAATGCCAGGATTAGCCATCACAAGTGCACCCCAAAACACTAATCCGCTGGGCGGATCCCGATTTCCGCCAAAGCATTATTAAAAAAAAAAAGTAAAAAAAAAAAACAAAATTCAGTTATTTACCGACAGAAGCAACGCAAAGAATCCCTTTTATTGCAGATCTTAAGGCAGATAATCGATCGCACAAATAATGATAACGAAACGCGCAACGAGCTCTCCCTAATCCTGATGAACAAAATTAAAACAAAAATTAGTACGTATTACATGATCAAAAAGCTCAATGCAGCGATTAAACACCCAATCAAACGAACAATAATGCAAAAAGTAACAGTGCTAGCGTAATATCATATAGAATGAAAAAGATAATAAAAAACTATATGAAAATGAAATGTAAACGAAGGAAGGGCTTGATGAACGAACCTTACTCTAACCAGGACGAAGATGGAGAACACGAAACAGGGGAGAGAGCAACCAACAGCCAGAAGGAAAAACCCTAAACCCTGGATTATGTTTATGAAATAGTTTTCATAAAACAGTTTTATTCACAACATTTACTTTTTATTATTATTATTATAATAAATTAGGGGATGGGACCAACAAACTACCACATTTTCCTTATTTATTAAAGTTTATGGATAGTTTTGAATCTTTTGAAAGTTGAAGGGTAAGTTTGATACGAGTATTTATAATAATTTAGCTTTATAAATTTTATCAAGGAAATTTGTTATGTATACCAATTTTAGGGTTCTCTATTAAAATTATAGCACATTTTTATCAAAAATTCGTTTATATCAAAATGTTTAGTGGTTGAACTCAGTCGAACTCAATCATTCAATCACTAGTTATTGATTGAGTTCGATTGATTTCAATCACTCAGAATTTTGGTATATTTTCAATTTTGTACTATAAATAAAAATTTTTAGTTCATTTTTATTATACATGAAAAATCTTTTTTTATCAAATTGAAAGTAATTAAACCGTGTTTGAAAAGCATGCTATTACCTAATGAATGATTTCATTATTTGATTATAATTCAATTGCGATCTTGATTACGAACTCGATTGTGGTGTCACTCATGTAGCTAAAAAAAAGCATGGACTAAAATTTATATTCGAGTTCGTCAGGATTGGCCTCGCGAAAGACCTCGGCGGCGCTCAACAATGGCGATCGATGCAATTGAAGCCTCATCGCCTCCATCTCCCCACCCATCTTTCCATTTCAGGTATTGTTATTACCGCTCCCCCTCATTAAACAAACCCCTTTTTTTTTCCAAATTCATCGATTCCCATTTTGTTTCGCTTTCTCTCAGTCAACAGCGCCACTTCTACGTTGCCGTTGACAGGCTCCACTTCAAGATGGTCCCCTTCTCCTCTCATTCCATCTGTATCTATCATACCCCCAATTGAGATTTGTAGTTCATAATTTTGGTGTTTTCTGTGTGTTCCATCTGTGCGGGCAGGAAACGTTGGTGGGTTTGTTGGATGTGGCCGGCCGCCGTCCGTCCTTGCCCATTGTTGTGTGTTGTAGCTCTCGCGACGAGCTCGATGCTGTCTGCGCCGCCGTCTCCAACCTCCATTACATCTCTTTCGCCTCTTTGGTATTCTTGTTTCTGCTCTTTCTGTCATTAACATTTTGAAATTTGTTTAGAAATTCTCCGATACCTTAGGCCGCTTTTTATAACTATTTGGTTTTTGGAAATTTAAGCTTATTTTTATCAATCTTATCTTTCCTTAAGAAAGTATGTGAATTTTAACTAAATTTAAAAAATAAAAACAAACTTTTGGAAGCTTTTTTTGTTTCTAAATTTTGGTTTGGTTTCTACAAATATAGGTAAGATGTAGATATCCATGAAGAAGAAAACATATGATATGGTAGTTATTGTAGGCTTAAATTTCAAAAACCAAAAACTAAGACAAAACGGTTGTCAAACAGGACCTTAATTGATCCTTAGTTCATGATTTTGACTTACCTTAATTGATCTTCAATGTTTGAATTGTTAATATGATAATACACTTAGTTCATGTTTATTTTGAACAAATAATTTCTTTAGGTTGGATTGTTGATATCAGTCCTTCAGTTCCATGTACGAAACGCTTGGGTTGGTAGAGTGCTACCAATACATTGAATATTAGTATACTTGACCTGATTTTATTATATGGTGGCTTAGTTGGTGACGCAATAGATTAAAGATTAGACCAAATCCATGGCCAAATCAAGAGAACGCTATCTAGAACAAAGTTCTGTTTCAAAATGCCAAGCAAGCATCAATTAATAGTGATGTAGGATTTAGTTATAATAGTTTGGTAAGTTGCTTTTGTTTTTAATTTTTAAGTGCTTAGTTGTTAATTCCTCTACCTCTACGTACTCGGGCAAAGCTCCGATTCCAGGTTATAAAAAAAATGACCCTATATGCAGCTATTTGTCGTTTTTGTCGTTTGTTTGTATACTTTTTATTAACTGACATAATTAAATTTACCCCAATTCACCAGCTTAAGCTTTTAGGTTGATTGGTGGTTTAACATAATTCAACATGGTATCAGAGCAAGAGGTCATGAGTTCGAATTTCTGCCAAGTTGTTTCCTCCCCAATTAAATTTAAATTCCACTTGTAGGGCTTTTCTCAAATTTCTAAGCCCACAAGTGAGGGGGAGTATTAGTTTACATAATTAAATTTACCTCTAACCCACCAGTTTAAGCTTTTGGGTTGATTGGTGGTTTAACATAATTCAACACTTTTACTCTCTGGTTACCGTCGTTTTAGCATCAAGTTTTTGCACTTGTTTTTACTTCTTTTTGCAATGGAATGACCCCTTTTAGCCAATATGTTACCCATGTTGGTATGCATATGGAATAGCCACCATACTTTGGTTACTCTGAATGGACAAGTCACGAGACTACTCCTCGCTATCCAGTTTCACTTGGACGTCGGAGAACGAAATTTGCTTTTGTTCTATACTTCTCATTTCACTTATATTGATGTAGTGTATTTATTGCTTGTCATATTCAGTACAGCGACCTTGCTGAAGCAGACCGTGCACTGATTTTAGAGAAATTTCGTCAAACAACATCAAGATGGAGCCAAAAGTTCAGTTCTCTATCAGACAACAAATGCGAGGTTGAGGAAGATGGTGAAAAATCTCACATGATTGTAGTTACAGACGCCTGCCTTCCACTTCTTGCTTCTGGGGAGTCACCTCTCTCTGCTCATGTTTTAATAAATTATGAGCTACCGACAAAGAAGGTATAGTTTTCATACTTCAGGATTATATGAGCTGATACTTTGTCTGTCTTAGATTATATCAATGGCAATGGGTATGACCGTGATGATCAGAAGATATAATTGTTTTCTGTTTCACTTTTGTTTTTGCCTGAATATTACAGAGCATCTTATCCTATTCGTATTGCTTATAATGTGCATTTGAAATTATTTTTCGACCATTCGAATGGTCGGATGTAGGTCTGAGTTTCAAACCATCATGGAGTGGCTCAATTGGTCAAAAAGGGCCTTGGGGTACGTAAGGTGATGGGTTCAATCCTTGGTAGCCACCTACCTAGGAATTAATTTCCTACGGGTTTCATTGTCATCCAAATGTTGTAGAGCCAGGCAGATTAGTCGAGGTGCACGAAAGCTGGCCCAGATATCAAAAAAAAATAATAATAAATTGCATGATTTCAGTACTTCTACCTATTGCCTTTTGTGTTTCTGGTCTTTCTTTAAGAATCTCATAGCAGAACTAGATGTTTTAAAAGCTGTATGAAGTGTATTCTTGTGCAGTTTTTCATTTTTTGTTTTTGTGACAGCTACGGGCCTGTTTGGCAACGCTCTTGTTTCTTGTTTCTTGTTTCTTGACTTTTTAAAATAAGAAACAAGAATGTGTTTGATAACTATTTCTAAAGAAACAAGAAACAGAAACAAACTTGTTTGGTAACCATTTCTTATTTCTAGTTTATATATATATATATATATAAATCATGATCAAAAGTTTGCATTTTGTAGCATAAATAAGTTTTTAGAAAAAAAAAACAAACGAATCTTGATGTAAAAATGAAGCAGTTGTTTATCTTGTTTGGAGTTAATTCATTTTAACTCTACTGTTAATATGAATGTAGTCGTGCCCTTTGCGATAAATAGGCATATAAGAAAACATGAAATTCATATATAAGAAAATATGAAATATTTAATTTAAGTATATAAATTCAAGATTTCATTAATTTTCAAAAAAAATGAAAATCAAGATTTCATTAGAATGAAGTCCAAGATTTTTGTAGCTATCAAATTTAATGTGTTTGATTGATTTTATATATATATATATATATATATATATTTATATATATATTTAATTTTTCTTAAGCTTTTGTTATATGTAATATTTTATATATATATATTTCTGTTTAAAACAAAAACAGAAGGAAAAAGAAAATAAAAGTTTGTTGTAAAAAAATTGAATTAAAATGGACTTCATTGAGATTTGAACCTGAAATGTGAGAGAGAAAATAGCACTCATGGAACTCAATTGCCAATAGAGCCAAAGGCTGATATTGTCAACAAATGCGTGTTTTTAAATATAAAGAGAAACAAAACAAGAGAAACTTCTTTTGGGAGTTTCTCATTTTTAAGCCTAATATTAGAAACGTTTCCATTTTTTTCGGGAACAAGAAACGGGAACGGTTACCAAACAAGTCTGTTTCTAAAAAAAGAGAAACAGAAACGAGAAACAGGAAACGGGAACGTTACCAAACGGGCCCTACATTTCTCCTTTCTAAATTTCCCGTGTTTTTCATTGCAGGAAACATATATGAGGCGCGTGACTACCTGTTCGGCCTCAGGTTATTCTTCTATACTGCAACGAATTATGATATAAGCTGTGCAGATTAGGTTAACCTTCATGCATAAGAGTTACTTTTTTGCATTTATATCCAGATGGGATTTTAATCAACATGGTTGTTGGGGGAGAAGTGGTAACACTCAAAAGCATTGAAGAAAGTAGTGGTCTTGTTATTGCTGAGATGCCCATTAATGTAAGTGTGTTACTTGCTTTGATCTTCATATATCTTATAGATGGATTTAAATTTTGCTAAGGATATCATATCGGTCCCAAATAGTTCCTGAATATTAGTTGGCCTTTAACCCAAAAAGGTCGAATCCTAGTACTGCTTCTTTGTTTTATACAACTGCTGAAGTTGTTAAGCGACCGTATTGCAGATTTCTGAAATTTTATGAGGATGTCTGCTATGATGGAGCACCAGAAGATAGCACTAAAGGTTTGCCTATTGTATCATCTTTTGACCCATAACACTTGATTACAATGGATCCTTCGATATCTTCCGGTACCTATTGTATCATCTTTTGACACATGATCTTCCTCTTATCTAACCAATATGAGACACTTGATTATAGTGGAGCAAAGCTTCAATTTTCCCGTTTAAAAAAAAAAACTTCATTACAATGGCAGGTGAAAAGATTGTCCTGTTATTCAAAACTAAGAAGGTGCTTGCCTAACCATTGACCATGCCATGATTACTTATATTGGTTGATGTCTGCTCAATAGAGAGTTTGCCAGTTTAGTTTATTGAACCAGGGCTTTTAGTTTTTACAATGGACCTAATGCTGAGGTATATGGTGTTATATGATTACAGTCATGTTTGATTTCTTTGGTAAACGATAGATAACAAAAATAAGGAAACTTGTTGGTAGAAATAGTATTTATAGACTTGATTTTTAAAAAGAAAATAAAATGGTTATCAAACATGATCGTGATTGTATGAATAGTTGCGTTGGAAGATTTAGTGATGGCTTTGGTAGCAAGGATGCGGGATTGTTTATAGATTCTCTCGGAAGTTTAGGCCTAGTTTACATGACACACTATTGTGTTGATTCAGTTAGTTCATAATACCAATTCATGATAATGATCGAAAAAGTAATGTACTATGTTGGTTAAAATGTATTAGGAGGGAAAAATATGTGCAATTTTAACTCTTAATTATCTTAACCTACTCTTATGTGTAGTGTATCATGTTAATTACAGAATCAGTTTTATTTTTTTTCTTTTGGCCTTGTGATATCTTTGATTGTGCAAACTAATTTGCTCTCACCTTGACTATTATAACGAGATATATTGCATGTCTCTATAATATTGAGAGTAAATTCGTAGGAAATTAATTTTTAAACGACTAGTTAGCCTAAATTGAAAAAGCTGTGTAAATAAAATGACAATTATTACCCGTCTTAACTGACATACATCTGTAAAGGATCTCACATCGTAGAGAGTGGAGACTTCATACTCTCTTAATTGCTAATTGGATTTTGAGGTGAAACTTCGTATTATCTAATAGCATCATCAAACAAGTGTCGATTTGCTTCTTTTTTTTTTTTTTCAGATCATCAGGTGAGTGTTGTTGGAACTTTAAAGAAAATAATTTTTATCTTTCCAAAAAAAATCATTAAGGTTATAATATTAGTGTTGGGTCTCTATTTACTCAATTTATCTCTCCAATAATCTAAGTAGTGAATAGATTATCTCACTAATAAACATAAAATAGGGCCAAAATTTGTCACTAGATAATGTGAGACCAGTTGTTATAAGTATCCACCACATGCCCTCCTCAATATTCATAGAAATTCTCCTAACCCATGTGAGTGACAACCCTAACGTCTAACACAATTTTATTGCAATAAGATCTTTAAAACACATCTGTCACATGCTATACACGCCTGATTTTAATGACTGCAATGAAAATTTGTTTCCTTTATTTTGTTTCTGAAATAGACCTCTTAGAATATTCCAAATGCCCAATCTTTGGTGCTAAGTTATTTCTCTAGTCACTATGATAAGAGATACATGTCGTGTATAGTCTTCGACCGCTCTCGGTCTCAACAATCTCTAGCCTCTTTTGCTAGTCGGGACTTATATATCTTTACGATTTATTTCAATTGAATGTGGTCACAATTCATTCAATATCTCTTTTAGTCTCAAGCCTTTGCCTTTTATGTCAATTTAAACATAATTCTACTTTTTTTTTTTAATATATAGGTTATCCAAGCCAGTTTTTCCACACTTCGACTAATGTTACAAGATATATCGTCTGACCCTACAACATTTGAGAATGTAAGTAACATTGAGTCTAGGTTAAACATAATTTAACTAATATAAAAGCAAGTAGAGGTTTGTCTTGTCTGGCTAATTAAGTGTGTGATTCTACTTTGTATTTAAAGTAAAATAAAGTAATTTCTCAAATAATAATAATAATAATGAAGTCCTTCCACATGATCCATTAGCAAGGCCAGCTCATTCCCTACCTGCTAGTCAAAGATTGCTTCAAAAGCGTACTAAGACCCCAAAAAATAATAACAATAAGGATTATAAAATTGATTGCTTCAAAAGCCTTGCAACAATAAATATTTCAAACAAAAAACTTCTAACTTTTGGGAGATTATTATGTAATTTCTAATGTTTGTATAAATAATAATATGTCACATAAATGACAAAATCGTTTTTTTTTTTGTTGAGATTATATTAATTGGGGAGGAAATTTGAACTCATGACCTTTAATATACATTATTATTATTATTGTTATTGAGACAAGGTAATGACGTCCGTCCATAGGTCAGGGACCAGAAAAGTAGTTTCACAAGTGAGTCTCAAATCTGGAACTTTGAGAGGAGTATACCCTCAAAATTCAAGTCTTCAACCACTGCGCTACCTCTTGTTGCTCTTGTCGGTAAAAGAAAATATAATTAGAGAAAAATAATGATAAGTGTGACACATTATTATCCTAAAAAAATAAGTGAGAAAAAGGTAAGAGATGCCTTTAGAGAAGTTGACCATTTTTTCTCGTATTTCAAATCCACCCATCTCTTTCTTCAAATTAGATTCGCTCTTTAATCAGCCTTTCTTTATTTAAAAAAAAAATAGCTTCCACCCAGCTGTTTATATTATTTATGTTGAATGAAATATTAAATTATTAAACCGAGGTATGAAAAAAAGAAAATCATTAGATAAAAGTATTGAAAACGGTATAACTAATCAGTTTCTGATTGGGACACTGTAAATATTTCTATTGTAACAAACAAATTAATATAAATTCTCTTAGGTGAAAAATAAAAAATAATATAATATCCATCTCCAAATGAATAATTAATTACTTAAATTATCATTAATTCTTCGGCTCCTTCCCACTCCACTATTTTCTAAGAAAAAAAGAAAAAACAGCCCGTAAGAGACAAAGTTCAATTGTAATTTGAATGATTTAGCCGTGAAACGAACAAAAAGAATACAAACATAATAATAACAACAATGATGAACCATCATCCATCATCGAGTGACTCAATTAGTTAAAGAGATCTCTTGAATTGCATAAAGTAATCTATGATGATCATCTACCTAAAAATTAATTTTCTACCAATTTTTTTGACATCTAAATATTGTGCGCCCAAAGTTGAACCCGAACAGTTATAAATAATAATAATAATAATAATAATAATAATAATAATAATAATAATAATAATAATAATGGAGGTAGTGGAAGGGTGAGCGAGAATATAAATAGAAGCCACACACACAGTAGAAGGAAGAGAGCAAAATAAAAATGGGTTGTTTGGAAACGTACAAAAAGGGGCACTACCCTCCAATGAGCCCAAGACTGTCCTTCTCCAAGGACTTCGTCCAAACCCATAACCCCACGCCCACGCCCACTCATATTTCCCCCTCCGGCTCCGGCTCCGGCTCCGACGACTTCGAATTCTCTGCACCCACCAATCCCGTTGACCAACCACCCATGGCCGCCGCCGACAAGCTCTTCCTCAACGGAAAATTGCTGCCCACTCTCAGAGACGAGCTTCTAATTGATGACGGTGGCGACGTGTCGCCCAAAGGCCCACCCAAATGGAAGGATTTTTTTAGCCTTAAGAGATCATCGGTTGTTGATGGGCGCTGCACTGCCACTAATGGTCAAGGCAAAATTCCGAAATTAGCCCTCGACGATAAGCCCCCCCAAATTCCTACCTCCCATTCCCAAACTAGATCTCTGCTTTTTTGATGTCTCTGTCTTTTAACCTGCTGCTTCATGATTCTCATATTATATTGTTTGTCTCACCTCCTTGCTATATTGGTTGTTTCTGTACAAATTTGTTCTTTAATCATGAATTTCAATCACTACCCTGTTTTCCTTGCTCCTTTTCAATCTTCTAATAATTTACATCTTGAGTTTGTATTAGAGAATATGGGATTTTACCTCGAAATCAATTCATAATGTTGAAGAATCCTCACTTTTCATATTAAGAAATGAAATCTTGAACTATTCGAATTTGTGGACCGAAATTCCCACTTTAGCTTACTTTTTGCTACCTTCGGATTTGAACTTTGGGATCAACTACCCACTTAAGCTTCTGCTTGCTTGGGTGGGTTCACACCTACTTTAGAATTTAAAGCATTTTAGGTTAGATTGAAATTAAGGGATCAAGAATCTACCTGGAGCTCTGATATCATATTAGATAATATGAGGTGAATTTAGGAGACCAATAACCACACACACGTAGATGTAGAGCTCTAATTACATTTTGAGTTTGGAATCCAAACAAAAACAATATAGGGTGAGCTACTACGGATTGATTCATTTCTACATGAATAGACGTATTGCTAATGTGACCAGTTCACAAGGTAATGAGGTTCAACTGAGAAGATTGTAGCATTAGTGGTTCCATTCATGAGCAAGGAATCCCAACTTTTTTGTGCAAAATCCTATTTTCATATTCCAACTTAAGCATGTTGTAAATTGATTTAACCAGGTTGTTCAAGGGGTAGCCTAGCCTCGGTGTGGGTGTTATGTTTGAACCCAACAAGTGAACTTAATTATAAAATCTCTTATTGGGCACAATACTTTCAGGTATAGTGAAAAAAATCCCCTTTTTTTCCAGATTCCTTTCTGGTTCCTGTGATCCAGGTTAAAATTTTGAAGCTGGTTAGTTTCGCTGATTGTCTTTGCTCCTGCCCAACGAAGATATTCTTGCTAATTCTCTTCAGGTATGGGACAGTTTGCTTATCTGATAGGAAACTTATAAATCATTTCATTAGTGTATGACAAAACAAATCCTATCGGTAATAATTACAAAAAGTTATCCAATCAACCATCATGGGTAGCTTAATAGTAAAAAATACGCTAAACAACCAAAACGTTTGTAGATTCAATTCATGATAGTTACTAAAGATTTAATTTTTTATGAGTTTTTTTGACAATCGAATGTTGTAGAGTCAGATAGTATGTTCCGTGAAAATAGTCGACGTGTGAGTAAGAAGCCTTAGATACTTACCGATATAAAAAAAAAAGGTTCTCCAATTAGATAAAAGAGTGGATAACCATAATTACAAAAGGGAGGAGATAAAATACTCCAAGATATATAACATGATGAGAAGTAGATTCAATGTAGTGAAGCTTATCTGTGAAGACTGGAACGTTTTCTTTCAAGCCAATAAGCCATAAATTCTAGAGAAATGCATACATAAAATTGATAAATAAAAAAATCTTCTTTCTAAACGGGTGACCATTGGTGAGCAAAAGTGACCCAAAGTTAAACAGTGTATGCAACCATCGTAGAATGACTCAAGTGGTCAAAGAGAATCTTGAGATGGTTAAAGTGATGGATACAATTCATGGTGGCCACCTATCCAAAAATTAATTTCTTATTAAAAAATTTGACATTCAAATATTATAGAGTCATGTGATATATTCCACGAACATCAGCATGCGCAAAAATGTAAGCCATCCAAACTCTTGCTGAATGAAAGACCAAAATGCACTGAAAAATGTCAAAAACAAGTAATAGGGAATGTTGGAGTGACAAAACTAGTTGCCACTAAATATTGGGCCTAGGCCTTTATAGCTGTACGTTGAAAACATTTTTTGGATTTCAACGACCAAATACGTTTCTAAACAGTTTTTAGATAACAGATTTTATTGATTGAGAAAAAAAAAAAAAAAAAAGATAACAGATTTTATTTTTCTTGTCTATAACGTTTCCATTTCTATTACATCCTAAATATATAACATTGGCTTAATACGAAATAAACCTTGTGTAACCTAACCTTCGAATTTTTCTATCAGAGAGAGAACAAAATACACCAAGCATTCTGATATCTGCAAATACGCAACGACATGAACTATCACAGAGTGACCTATTGATGAAGAAAAATCTTAATTAATTAAGACTTTGTTTGATAATCATTTGATCGTTTGTTTTTTGTTTTTGAAATTTAAATCTATCTCACTTAAATTTCTTACCATGTGTTCCACCCTTCCTACAGTATATTCATATTTCCTTAAGAAAAGTAGGTGAATACTCACCAATTTTTAAAAATAAAAACAAACTTTTTGATACTACTTTTTTTGTTTTTAAATTTTTGTATGATTTCTACGATAAGAGGTAGGTCAAGTAAGAAAAAATATATGGTAAGATAGCTACTATAAGCTTAAATTTCAAAAACCAAAAATAAAAAACCAAATGGTTATCAAACGGAGCATAAGTGATAATCATTTTCTCGAAATTTCTTTGACATCTAAATATTATAGAGACAGTTAGAATAGTTGAGGTACGCATAAACTTGTCTGGACACATGTAGATAAAAAAGTAAAAAAAGAAACTACTGTTTTCTGTAGTCTTGTGGATAAGCTTTCTTCATATTTATGATGCCAAATTTGTGTGCTTGGGTTCATGAGTTTTTCGGTTTGCCGAGGGCGGATGTCATTCATCTCTTCTCTGCCCACCAAACACTAACTTCTCATATCTGCCCATCCAAACGACCCTTATAATGGAAATGCAGAGACGGTCATCTAGCAATTATTTGCATAAATGGGCATGTAAATGTTGTAGTTTTATGATGGGGTTCATTTTGTTTTTATTAGTTGTCTAAACATTATTTCATTCATTTTGTGTTCTTCCATACTTGCATATATATATACCATACCATCTTTGTATATATGCAAGAGCTCCAATGTATAAAACGTCGTCCAACAATCATTATTCCTTGTGACTTGTGTTCTCTCATTATATTGATGGGCTGGTGAATGTGCAATGTAATCGAGTAGTTTATAAGGTTTGGATGTGCACAATAATGGATTTGGATCAATGAACTGTAAAGTAGATGTTTTTTTTGGTTCAATAAAATTTGTGGGTTGAGGACTTGAAACTTTGACCTTAGGAGGTACTTACATAAGGTTCCGAGGAAGATTTAGTTTGAGAAGTTAAAAATTAAGAACTGTAGTCAAAAATTCGTTTGAATGTAATTTTTTTTGTATAGATGAGTTAGAGTAAAAAACTTGTTTGCATATAAATTTTAAATGAGTTGTTAAAACAAAATAATTAGAAATGAATAGTTAAAAATAAGTTATTTCGAATGATTAAAAATGAGTGATTAAAATTGATTAAACAATTATAAATGAATGATTATGAATGAGTGATTATAAATGATTGAGTAGTTATAAATGAATGATTAGAAATGAGTAATTACAAATAATAAGTTATTTCTGATAGTAAAAATGATGAGTTATTTTGAGGAGTTATATAAAGTTTTTCAAAGATGAATTAGTAAATTCTTAATTTAAATAATTTTTAAATATGGCAAACAAACACCGGGTTATTATTTATTCAATAACATATATATTTGCTTTGTGTCGAGGGAATGAAGTTTGTAGAAGTGATTTTAAAAATATAATTATTCCATGGTTAATAAACAAGGGATGATTTGAGAGTTTTATTGAATAGTGAATAAAATTACTTGATACGGTAGACCTTGACCTTGAGAATGAAGAAACTATGGTGAGAAAACACGTCTCATTATTTTTCACAATCACCTTTTTATTCTCTCGTAGTTTTATAAAAAAAAAAAAATTGTATATTTCAATTATGTTATTTATAGTTTATTGATTAAAAATTATATCCATTAAAAACAATTTGTGATATTGATTGAAAACTTTTATGATATGATTTTTGAAATAAAAAAAGAAATCTTTTATGATATTAATCAAGAAGATTATATATTAAGTTGATTAAAGTCATTAAACACGTACTTTTTAGTCTAATTATTAAGTTTACCTTTACTTTCAATGTATATGAATTTTTTCTAATAAATGTTCATAAATTTTGTATATTACAGTGAAAAGTTATAATTGAATGGGTCAATCGATTGTGTAATATGTGAATTCCACATCACTCTATTAATCCTAGATTAATTAATGTAACGTGGGTTAATTAAGAGAATTAGTTTTAGCTAATTAAGAGTGGTGTATTTGTGCTAGTATATAAAGCACCTTAGGGTTT
>JBBMEF010003931.1:0-26342 GCA_037832685.1 Sicyos baderoa | reverse complement strand
AAAAAAAAAAAAAAAAAAAAAAAAAAAAAAAAAAAAAAAAAAAAAAAAAAAACTAATAGAATTAGTGATAGAGGACATAAAGCTTTATTTTATAAATATTTTTTCTTCATACTTGGACTATTCAAACTTTGCTACTCATTTAGCTACTTCAGAAAAAGAAAAGTTTCTTCTTCTTTTTTTTCTTTTTTAATTTATATGTTGCTTAGAATGCCCTAATTTGAAGGAGGCTATCAATGATTCCAGGTCTGTAAAATAAATTTTGAAAAGTAGAAAGCAATTTATTTTTTTTACTTAGAAAGCAAAATCTAAATCATGAATATTGTTTTCAGCAATAACTTGCCAAAAACTATTAATTTAACTGATATCTTATAACACGACTAGGTTAATTCGAGCTAGGTTACGGTAACCTTAATCCTTCCTAAAGAACCCCCTAGTCCCTACAACCAACTTTTCAATAAAGTAGTGAATAGAAAACTAGGGTTATGAATTATTGTTAATAAGTAATGTTGTCCCAACTAACTTCTAGAAAACAAGGGATATTATTATATAGGTTGAAATCTAGCTTATAAAACAGCCACCACAATTTTGATTGTTCCTATAAGATCAAAATAGTGAACCAACCAACCAACCAATAATGTCCCTACTAACTTCTAGAAATCATGTTTCAAAAAAAAAAAAATTATAGAAATCAGAGGAAAAGGTCAACGCTCAGTTTGACTCAGATTCAAATGAAATGAAAGTCCAATTTAAATGTATGCAATTTGACATTTGTTTCGTTTTAGTCTCTAAATTTTGAGACTAACTCTATTTTCATCCCTAAACTTTTTTAAAGAAACTTAAAGTTGTCTTTAAAAAAGTTACATTTCTTTAAAAAAAAAATTAACAACTTCCTCTATACTTTTTAAAAAAATTATCCTTTTCCTCTATATGATGACATGTTGTCTTTGATTGCACAAAACTTATTAACATTTTTGAACTAATTTCGATTAATAAGACAAATTTTAAGGTTTTTTAAAAGTACAAGGAATAAAATTGGACTTTTGAAAGTGCAAGATCAAAATAGAACAAATTTCAAAGTTTAAGTACTAAAATTCGACTTATGAGAGTTCCCAGGATAGGACCAAAATGGTATTTTACCCATTTAAGAATTTCTTAGGAAAAGAAAAGGTGAGCATTTCATGAATAGTGGCCCAGGGTATACAAATTATGAATGAATGTATATCATCTAAAAGTTTATAAGTAACATTTAAGGTAAACAGCAGATATTAAAGAGTTTTCTTAAAGACCTTGGTTTTGGATGGGTCAACAAAACTGCCTTCAACAGTAGAGGAAGTTTCAGTTAATTCAGCCATTTTGAGACCAATACCAAGAACAGGACAAATGTGTGACCATACCTGAGATTTCTGAGAGCTCGATGCTGAAGCAACTGCAGCACCCGCGAGACTGCCAATCGACATACTCTGAAGTATCATCGGCAAGCATCCAACCACAGTTGGCAGCAGAAAATCTAGAAAGAACCCGACTTTGGTCGCGACAAGAGCATAATTTATAATGTACCGGGAATCGGGGAAAAGCAAGCAATAACGACAAATTTCCAGCCACCATGGATTGAACCCATCACCTTAAACATCCCAATATCCTCTTTGACCAATTGAGTCACTCCATGATGGTTGATTACCATGTTGAAGCCCTCAACAGGGCACATCCAGCAAAAAGATGACATTTTATCTAGATGGGGGCAACAACTTTATAAATGAAGTATATTAGAAAAACATAAGGCAATGAAATTGTAAAACTAACTATTAGCTGATGGTCTATACATCATTGAGGACAATAAAAGAAATGTAAAGTCATACAACACTCTCTGGTTTCTACTAAAGTTGAAAATGAATGTCTCTTCTCATCAATGTAAGCCATGTATAAACACCAATTTACAAGTAAGGAATCCACAGCTCTTTAGCATCCATTCAAGGAAATTGGCCTCAGTGGAAAGAGTCTGGAGTTTTAAAAGATCAGCATACTCTCTGGACTTTTTATTTTTATATCTGTGAGTGCATACACACACATCGATTAACCCCCCGAGATAATCGCTTGACCCTACTACATTAGTTGTCAAAGAAACTCATAGAAAATTAATTGTTAAGTGACCAACATGAATTGAACTCATTCTCTCAAAGTAGTTAATGATTTCTAAGACCTTTTTGACAACTATGCAATCCATGGTTGCTAGGCTACTTTCAAGAATTTATCTCAAGAATTTTCTAACTAAACAGAACATGTTACAACAAATAATAAGCACCAACTATTGGTACAACAATGTCCAACAGAAGAAATCCAACAAAACTCCAACCATTTCACTAATATACACTAAAGGCATCATTCAACTAATGTCCAGAATAATTCATAACAGGGCACAACAAAACAGTCCAATCATCAAACATATCTTAAAACGGAAAGGGCAATACTTACTTAAGGGTGGGTAAGTCCTTAGAACTACATGTTTTTACTTTTTTGCATTTTTTAGTATTTATTTCTCCATCAATCAAAGCCAATTTTTTTAAAAAAGTAAAAACATGTGGTTCTAAGGCGGGTAAGTATTTCCAAAATACTTACACCCACCTTAGGCAAGTATTGCTCAAACGGAAATTCGATAGCTATTTTTTTCTATTTTTTTGAAATTTAGAAATTGGAGTTTTGTTCCGCTATAACTAAGGAAATCGCACTCATCTCGGAGCTCAGATACGGAAGAGAACAAAGAGCTTTACAATTAAGTTCACATCGACAAATGAAATTTGAAACCTAATTCCATACCATTAGCAAAGCCATGAATAAACTCAGCATTGCATTACAGAAATAATGCGAGAACAGGGAAATGCAAGAACAGACCTGCCGATCCAGAAGGAGAGGGAAGCCCCAAATGACGGCAGAAAAGAAGCGGTGGCTTCGAAGAACACGGCGTGGTGGTTTGGATGCCGACAGACGCAGGCATGGCCCAAAGCCCTAATTGCGATCGGACCTTTGGTCGAACACCTTGAGAGCCGCTTCTCTGTCGATTTCTCAGCCGTCTAATTCTCTCAGAACCGCCATCGCCGCCACTACGGCGGCTAATTTCAACCGCCGTCCCCATCCACCTCCCATCTTAAACCGGCCGCCGGCTAACAGATTCATACGGTGCTTGAAATTCGGTTTACAATTCATAACGACGGGCCCAGTTTGCTACGTTTGTGGGCCCAATATTCAACGCGGGCAATTTATAAAAGAAAATTATTGTCTAAATAACTATTTTATTTTACATCCAAAAAAATAAAATGAGAAAAAAAGAAAATAATAATAATAATAATAAATAAAGATAAATTTTGCATATTATGTCATAAATATAGGCATTAACATTTAGGTCATGTCTGGACATTAGGGGTATTCATACTTTTTTCGAAAATCAATCTAACCAATTAACAGTTTTTAAATATATGTTTCGATTGATGTCGGTTACGAAAATAATTAACCAATTTTTTTTATTTAATAGATCAGTTTGGTCGGTTAACTAAATCTTTCCTTTATAAAATATTGATAATTATATTTCTTATTAAATTATTGCAAAATCAACTTAAACTTAATTGTGTTTCTCGAAAATTATTTTATATATTTATTTTAAAAAAAAATCTCAAAATTACATTACAAAATTGTATGATTAATATATTTTTTAATAAACAAATAAGAAAAAATAATATGAATTAACCGATTTAACTCGTCAGTTTCGTTTCATTTTGTAGGAAATCGATTAAGTTGGGTCGGTGTCAATTTTCACTAAAAAACGACACCGACCGATGAACACTCCTATCAAGCATAACCTAAATATTACTCTAGTCGTAATTTCATTTTGTTTAGGGTTCAACATTATTTAGAATAGAGAGATTCATGTAAAACATATTAACTTTATCCTACATTAAAAAGTACGTGAAGTTTTTAAGATTTCAAAATGATATATGAGCTACATTTTTTTACTATCAATTGATTATTAAGTTTACATAGATATGGTGAAGTATTGTTTTTGTTGACCAAATATTTTGGTTATTAAATGGTAAACCATATAATTAGAATCCTATTTTGGTCTCATATTAAACATGAGATTGGTTCATACATTCCTAACGAAACACCATATCATAATAAATAATATAATATTTAATCTTATATTTAATTATTTTTAATTAGATATCAAGTTATCCAATATGATATCATAGTTGATATGTGATTCACAAATTAGGATCTAATTTAAATAGGTACTTAATTTATTTATTTGGATCCAACCCAAAACTTAAGAAGGCAATTCGGTCTATAAATTTAAATTTAATTTAATATTGATGAACTAAACAAATACCATAGAAATCTGAATTTTATGTAATCACTGACATTATCGGCTTGTCTGTATCTCGGGGTTTTTCTTCTTCTTCACGCATTATGAACAAAATATATAGTAGGTATAACCTTTGGAAAACCCAAAGTTGACTTCATGAAGTATAAACTTTTTTTTTTTTATATTCGTGACTGTTTGGACGAGCTTTCGTACACTCGACTAATGTCACATGACATATCGTCTGACCCTACAATATTTGATTGTCAGAAAAATTCGTAGAAAATTAATTTTTAGGTAGGTAATCATCATATATTGAACTCATCATAAAATATATATACCGACAAGTTTTGGAAATTTAGATTATATATCTTATAGAGCTAACTCTATTTGTTCGTGGCTATTATGATTGAATTGAATATTTTCTTGCAAATGACTTGCCGTTAATTAGAGATGTCCACGGGACGGGGCGGGGCCGGGGAAGCCCGCCACCAAAATTAATCCCCGTCTCCGCGAAATTCACCATTTTTTTGCGGGTATTTAGCGGGGATCGGGTTCCCGCGGGGAATTATTCCCCGTTTAATTTTTTTCATAAATTGTATTTTTTTTCACTTTTTATTTTTTTTTTTCTTTTATATCTTGTCCTACTTTGTTCAAAATATTTTTTATAAAAAATTCTATAAATATAATATCAATTTACAACTTTAACAAATAAATTTTTAACAACTTCCAAAATCAAAATAAATAAATTTTCAAAAAAAAGTTACTTCTTTCAATAATGTGTAAAATAAAAAAAAATTCAAAAAAAAATTCAAAAAAAAAGCATATACTAATTTAATAAATTTAAAAGGGGGAAAAGAAAAAAAAAAAAAAAAAAAAAAAAAAAAAAAAAAAAAAAAAAAAAATCATATTCGGGGCGGGGCGGGGAAACGGGGCGGGGATGGGGACGGGGACGGGGACGGTGATCATATTCCCCGTCCCCGTTTAGTCACCGGGGAAAAAATTCGCCCCACTCACTCCCCATTTTCCCGCTTAATCGGGGATTCACCGCCTCGTTCGGGGCGGGTCCCCGCGGGGCCGGGGTCGGGTGGGGAAAATGGACATCTCTATAATATGGCGCCTTACGTGAAGCCCCAAGCACCAAAAGGCGCATGCCTCATGGGATTTTTTTTATTTTCTTTGCGCCTTTTGTGTTTTAGATTCCCGTACTAGGCCATTCGAAGCGCGTGAAGGTTGATAGTTGAATATTATGTATGTTTTATATATTATTCTTGGTTAAAATTTCATTTATGTCCATGAAAAGTGTTTTTATTGTATACACACATATATATAATTTTTTTTTTAGATATGGGTCTTGCTCTCTATGCTCTCTAGAGTGCGACTCTTCTCCGGTGACTCCCTCACCGGAGTCTTTTGACTCCCTTCTTTCTCTTCTTCTCCGGTGCCTTTTCTGTTCTTCTCCTTCTCCTCCGGCGACTTCTTCGCTGGTGCCTTCTATTCTTCTCTTCCCCAATCCTTCTGAGTCTTTCCTTTCTCATCCTTTTCTGATTTTCAATGGAGTCTCTCATCTTTGGTGATTCTTATTGGGTTGGAAAGGATGATTCTTTCTTTTGGATTGAAGACTCTGTTTTCGACTATGTTCCTCTGGGCAGAGTCCTCCCTCTCTCATTTTGCAAAACAACACATTAACCACTATTTTTGCCAATCTTTTATGGATGATTATGGAACGATTAAAATTAGCAAGATTCGCCTAGCTAATGGGTGCCATTGTCGTTGTGTTGTGTGGCCAAAGAAAGGGGGAAGATTTCTTCCCCATGTTCCACTTGGTGATGATTCTTCTGGTATTGCAATTCTTCTGACCCTTATGCGAGACTTCTTCTCCTCTTTTGGTGCTCCAGTTTCTATCGCCAGTGATGCAGAGCCTTCAACTAAGATTGCTGGGTCGAATGAACAGATTGACATTGGGCATGAGCCACCTACTATCTCCCCGAACCATCAGCCTGTTTTAACCAAAAACAATATGGAGAAAATCCTTGATGTTTCCGATCAACCTTGTCAAATACCAGTTACAACAACTCCCGTTAAACCTCTGACGACAATTTGGGTCCAAAAACACAAGAATGTTCTTGATGTTGATTTCAATAATCTCTGGCTAGTCACTCGATTGTGTGCGCATCACCATTGGAAGGACATTGGGTTATCCCTGAACATGGCTCTCAATACGAATGTCACCATCAATCCTCTGTTTGCCGATAAAGCTTTAATCTCTATATCTGATATTTATAAGGATCCATTATTTGTTAATGAAGGAAGATGGTGCTTGGTTGGTAATTTCCATCTTATGTTTGAGAAATGGGATGCATCTAAACATAGTCGGCCAAAGTGGATAAAGGGGTACGGGGGATGGCTATCTATTTCCAACTTACCATTGGATTACTGGACTCGACCATCGTTTGAAGCAATCGGTAGTTATTTCAGTGGTTTGGAAGAGATCAGCATGGATACTCTTAATTTAACCAATGTTTTCGAAGCTAGAATCAAGGTTAAAAGTAACATGTTCGGGTTTATGCCTGCCACTATTGAAGTGTTACACTCTGTACGTGGAAGTACTTTTTTTACACTTTGGTGATATTAAAGCAGAGGAGCCAAATTTTGTACCAAAGGACAACTTATTATCATTATCTCTGGTCAATCCTTTGGATATTGCAAGAAGAAATGAGGTGCTAAATGATATGGGTTTTGAGTCCATTCTTAGTGAACATGTTCTTCCGATCAACAACCCTGATGCGTCAAGAAATCCTTGCCCGCGCCCTTGTCACTTGAATGTTGATCCTGAACAAACAAATGACAATTTGGCCATTACCTCTCTGACCCCTGTGAATGATCTTTCCCAACTACCTCCATTAATTGATTTTTCTGAAGATTTAATAACACAGCCGGTTTGTGTTCCTACTGAACCGTCGTTAGGCCCTGAATTTACTGACTTTTGCTCAATGGTTGCGACTCCTTCGGAGCAATTAATTACATCACAATTGGCTCTTACTATTCCTATTGGTTCTTCAACAATTGCCTTAACTACCGAGACTTCATTAATGACGGCTTCTTTGCATGAGCAACTTCTTTTATTACCTGCCTCTCTGCATGAGGATGTTCTCTCTGACTCTTCATCTCCTGAATTTATTGCCCCGTCGGACTCTGTTTCAAATGGCTGCCAATCCACCATGGAACATTTAATTCATGTATCTGCAGAAAAATCAATTGAACATCAGGTTGTAACCTCTGCCCCAGACTTAACACTTCCGAATCATTGTCCAATCATCAAAACCCGACCAGACTCTGCTTTGACTCAATTTACTACCCCCATTTCTAAACCTCAATCTCAGTCCTCACTTCCATTATCACCAAACTCTGAACTTTGCAAATATCCTATCGAAGCCTTACCCTTTCATTACACTCGTCGGAAGAAGAAAAACCTATTAGCCTCCCAACAACGAATTTTAAATTCAGATCATGTGGAAGAATGCGCCTCTCTTGTGATTACTGGTAATCTGCAGAAAAGAAATTTGGATAATGCCTTTTCTTCGTTTTCCTTTAAGCCTACTTGCATCTCGGGAAAAAATGGGTGTGCTCCATCTTCATTCTCTTCCAATGCCAAAGATCAATCAGAGCTAGAGAACATCAAGTGTAATTCTGGTTTACAACAGCTGGATAACGATTCTGACTCGATTTTGAGTGTTAGCTCTATTGATTCTCCACTTTATGAATTGGATACACATACTTATGAAGTCAATGAAGAATTCTTTCCAGCAGATCTGCATATAGTTAATACTGAGATCCCAAAGCAGCTCTAGCAGTCATACCCGAAAAACTTTGTGATATTGCACATAATAGTGGTTTGTTCTTCAAGGTAGTTGCATAAGGACCCGACCCAAAAGTGGTCTCAAAGTGGGCCTTTACTGACTATGCATGATTTTAAAACTTGAAATGACAGCTACTTGTAAAACAAATGCGTTATAAAACAACTTAAAACAATATCCTGAACCTGTCCCTGTTTCCAAAACATTTCAAACAATCCTTGTCCAGAGAATTTTCATTTCGAAATCCAATAAACAATCAAAACATAAATCCAGAATTCAGTTCAAACATAATTCCAAATTCAATTCAAGAGGTAAATCTAGGGCTCAGTGCCCACTACATGCATGTCCAACAAAATAAATAAAGACTCAGAAATCCGTGGCGGCTCCTCATGATCATCCACGCCTCCTCTAGCCATCAGGCCTCGTACCTCGGCACAACTAAAGAACATATCTAGCAAGTCCTTCAAAGTTAAGAACAACAAGCAGAAACATGCTAGCAAGAAACGAGATTTAGGAAGAACTAACATATTCAAAAAGTAAGCATACATGTCAATCAGGATCAAACAAAGTAAGGAACCTAAAATCTAACATGCTCACAGTCAATCAGGAATAAAAACGGACATGCTATTACAGTTTATCGCAGGGCCCACACAACCCGGGCAAGAGGTCCTTACCTGGATTAGTAGACAGACAAACAACAGATAAACAAAGCTCCTAGAGCTGCGAAACACCAATGGTAACACCTAAACAAACTGAAGGGAGACATGCAAGGCAAGACTGCTCAGGCCGAAACCGCTAACAGCTCTCCAAGAACCCACTAGAAGCTCCAAATAGCGAAACACCACTTCAAGCCCTGAAACGTACAAACTAGTCAAAATTGGCACCTCAGACCATCAAAAACAGATCCAGAACATCAAAATTAGCAACCAGAGAAGAACCTCGAAAAACGTGCCACAATGATTCCCGGCGGCTACACATGCCTCGCAAACTCGGCTTGAAGAATGAAAGACTGCTCGGGCCCAAACTGGCCAACAAAAAAGTCAACAGGTCAAAATTCACCTTTTAACCCAAGCCAAACACCCATTAAACTTTAATTCAAACAACCACTAAACCTGAATCCAAACAACCATTGATTCACAAATTAAATGATTTTAAACCACTAGCCAAACATCCTCTATTCACATCTTAAACGGCTTTTTACCACAAACCAAACAAGCTTAATACACACTTTAAATAACCATAAACTTGCAACCAAACACTACTAATCCATAACTTAAATGAGTTTAAACTTCTAAACAAACTGCCACTATCCACAACTTGAATAGCCTTAAACTTGGAAACGAAAAGCCTTATTCTCAACTTGAATAGTCATAACTCATCAAACAAACATACTTGATTCTCCATTTAAAATATCTTAAGACTTGAACCCAAACATCCCTTATTCTTCCTTGGAATAACTTAATCCCAACTAGAATGTTCTTAATCCCAACTTAAATAACTTGAACCCAAAAACAAACAAGCTTCTTCTTCTACATTTGGTTAAACTCAAAGCAAACCCTAAATCAAAGCAAGGAGAAGGAGTTCACCTGAACTCCGGCGGCGGTGGACTCGCAGAAAGCGGCGGCGGCGGACTCGGCTCAACGCTGCTCCTCAGACCGCATCGACCACACCAGCTGCACGACCCCTCGACAGACGCGACCTCCACGACTCGAACCCACGCGCGACGACCACAGCTGCGGCTGACGAGCTTGCACGGCGGCGCTGTAGCAGACGAACCCACGAGCTTCGACGGTGACGAATTCACGGCAGCTCCGACCGTACCGCTTGCTCCTCAGACAACGATCCCAGACCTCGACGGCGACAAAATAGATTTGCGGCGGATCTATGACCCTGGTCGAATCCGCTGCTACCGACCTCCACACCAGCTCGAACTCAACTGAGCTGCCTGAGACCCCCAGACGCGACTGTTGAACACCACGACAAGCTTCACCAGAATTGCAACTCCGGCGACAGCTCAAGCTCGAGACACACGAGGAAGGGAAGCGCGCTCTCCTAGGGCTGGCGGCGTGAACATTGGATTTTTACCTAGGGATTCCAAAATTTACTTTACATTCAAATGTTTAAAGACCCATTTTCCCTTTAACCTCAAACTTATTTCAAAAGTGCCACCATTCTAACAACAACAAGCTATTTCTTCCTTATTTTAAACACCATAAAAAAACTTGGGTTATTACAGTGAGCATGACTAGATCTTGGGACATGTTAAAGATTAATTCTTCTCTTTGTTTTGGTGATGGCTGTCGTAGTTTGTTTTGACATGACGTTTGGCTGGCTAATTTTTCTTTAAAATCAAGATTTCTTAATCTTTATGGTGTGTCTTCCAATAAAGATGGCTCTATTGCGTCATTTTGGGACTCCTCCACTTTATCTTGGCAAGTTAATTTGAGAAGAGGCCTTAAGGATGATGAAATAAGTAGCTTTGAAGATCTCATCTCCTTAGTTTCCACCAAATCTCTTGTTTCCTCCAAAGATCGCCTCTCTTGGATCTTGGAAGCATCTGGTTCTTTCTCGGTGAAATCAGCTTCAGATTTCTTGGCTAATGATTCTTCAATGGATGATCGCTTATATAATGTTATTTGGAAATCGAAGAGTCCCCGAAAGGTCAATGTTTATATTTGGATCTTGATTAATGGAAGACTGAACACATCAGAAATGTTGCAAAGGTTGCTCCAAGGGCATTGTCTACAACCGTCTATTTGTGCTTTTTGCTCAAGTTGCTCGGAGTCTAGCAATCACATTCTGTTCTCATGTGAATACTCGCAAGGTTGCTGGAATGTTCTTCTAAGCTTATTCAAGATCCCTTGGGTTTTTACAAACTGTGCCAATCTAAACACATCACAGCTACTTCTTGGTCCTTTGCTTAAAAGCCTTCTTTATGAGCTGTGGTGGGAGAGAAATCAGAGAATTTTCCATGACTCTTCTCGCCCATGGCTCATTCGTAGTGATTCAGCTCGTCTGCAAGCCACACTTTGGGCTGTCTGTTCTTCGAAGTTTGCCAACTACTCCATCCAGCAGCTTTCTACAAATTGGGAAGCGTTTCTTTAAGCTCTTTTGATTGTCTTTGTTTGTTTTTGCCCGTTTATCGGCTTTGCTGGTTTTTTGTTTTTATGTCTGTTTACACTTTTGTGGTTGTTGTTGTCTTGTTGTTTCCTTTCTTTTATTTCGTTGTATTTGTTGTTTTTCTTTTGTTTCTAAAGTTTCCCTCTTTGTACAATCTTCATTCTCTTAATGAAAGATGGGTTTCCGTTTCAAAAAAAAAGAAAAAAAATTGTATTTTTTATACAGTGCGCCTTAAGTAAAAAAGCACTCGCCTTTTGGTGTGCCTTGCATCTCAGGCTCCAGAGGGCCATTGCGCCTTGCACTTTTTAAAACATTGATTCCTCTTTCTTCTGGTTCCCTTTTTGTCAGTTGAAAATTATTATTTTTTAATTGAAAACCAACTTGTGGCAGGAGTTGGATCATGAGGATAGTATAGAACCCTTGGACTGTATTGGAGCAGTGTCTCTAGGACTCATCAAAGAGAAGCTATTGAACAGATCGTTTCAGAATGCTGTGTGGAACATTGTCAATAGCATGGTTAATTACATTCACGCAAATAAAAATCTAGATCTGGAAGCTGTTAAGGAATTACTGAAATCAATTGCAGAGAGGCTTCAGTTTGTTAAACACGTCTATACTCGGTTCTTACTTCTTCCAAATTCTATAAACATCACACGTCCGGCTAAAGATTTTGTTATTCCAGAATGGGAGGACGGAGGGCACCATAGGGCTCTTTACTTTATTAAGCAATCAAAAACTTGTATTTTGGTTGCTGAGCCCCCTGCTTATATATCAGTCTTTGATGTCCTTGCCATTGTTGTGAGCCAGATTTTAGGATCACCTATTCCCTTGCCTATTGGCTCTTTGCTTTTCTGTCCTGAAGGTACTGAAACTGCCATTGTTGATGCATTACAACTTTGTTCTGAGAAGAAGGGGAATGAAAAATTTACTGGAATTAGTAATTTGGTTGGAAAGGAAATACTACCGCAAGATGCTCTTCAAATACAGCTTCACCCGTTAAGACCGTTCTATGCTGGAGAAGTAGTGGCTTGGCGGTCCCAAACTGGCGAAAAGCTGAAATACGGTAGGATCGTAGAGGATGTTAGACCTTCAGCTGGCCAAGCACTCTACAGATTCAAGGTAGAAATAGGACCGGGTACTACTCAGTCTCTTCTTTCTTCACAAGTTTTGTCGTTTAGAAGCATTCCCATTGATGGTGGCCGTGGCTCTTCCTCTACAAACTTGTTAGATAGTAGTCACATGGCAATTGATAGTGCCTCTTCCTCTTCCGTCAGTTGGCCAGAGAACTCCGAAAAAGGAAAAATGCGATCTCAGGTTTGTGTCTTGTTCTAGTTTATGTTTCTAAATTTTATGCTATATATTTTATATTCCTTTCCTCCTTTTTCTATTCTTAAATTGGGAAACTTGGAATGGATAACAAATTCATTTTAGTTCTTTGTGGGACTTGAAAAATGAGTGTTATATTGTTTATAGTTTGTTTTCTGCATCTGCTATATAAACTCTTAGATTGTATAATGAAGGTAGATCGTACCATCGCGTGTATGCATACTTTTTGGGTTCATCTCAAAATGAGAGGAGTAGCCCACTTATGCTAGGAGGTCTCCACACTTTCAATAGAGAATCCTCAACATGCCCCTTAGGATGGTGCCACTTTTTGAGCTAACCAATCTTTGATCAGATCTCAATTTCATTTTATTGGACCGAATACCTATTTAGTTTTAATAGGCTATTATACCATATTAAATAATGTGTGGTTTCATCTCAAAACCAATTGGTGATGAGGAGATAGCTCACATATCTTATAAACGTGTTGAACTCCTCACCTTTCCCAATGTGGGACAAGGTGAGGATCTCCAACAATATTCTATCAGAGTCGATTAATGAATAGTTGAATCGTCACAAAGCTTCTTTAAATGCTTTAATTCTTTTTTTTTTTTTTTTTTTTTTTTTTTTTTTTTTTAAATTCTTCATAAATTTGCAACTGTAGACTGAAAATACTTTCTTTATTGGTTGGCGCAGCCTGTTGCAGAGCTCCAATATGGCAAAGTATCTGCTGAAGAACTGGTGCAGGCAGTTCATGAAATGCTTTCTACGGCTGGAATCAATGTGGATATTGAACGACAGTCCCTTTTGCAAAAGGCCATAGTCCTGCAAGAACAATTGAAGGATTCTCAGGCAGCTCTTCTGTTAGAACAGGTATGTATTTGTCGAATTATATGTGTTTGGATTTGTGTGATCTATTTGTGCCCAATATAGGGTATGTTTGGGGGAAGAGGAAGAGGAAGAGGAATGATAATGATGGGGGAAATGAGAATTAAGGGGAGGGTAGAGAGGGGAATTTTTTTTTTGATAGGAAACGGAAAACTTTCATTGACGAATGAAAAGTTACAAAAGGAGAATAAAAAGTTACAAAAAAACTACTCCAATGATTTAATAATGTAGATAGACTATAGTCTTTAAACGGAGAAATTTTATGGGCCCATGTGAATCTGTGATTGCTAAAACAGTGATAGATTCCAAAATATTTTCATTCAAAGGACTATCGTCATTGAAAACCAAGTCATTCCGAGCTCTCCATATGGACCACCAAAAAGCCGATAGGAATATTCTCCATAATACTTTCTTCTCTCCATAAAAAGGATGACCGGTATATGCATATATAATGAGGTCTTGTATGTTGCCGGGAGCGGTCATTTCCCATGAGAAGGTGTTCATAAGATTATGGGAGATTGATCATTTGTGTTTGTGGTCAAGAGAATGATTATGAAAGAATGAGTATTGGTGTTTAGAGTGAAAGAAATATAAAATAATTAGTATGATGAGAGTGGCTCAATTGGTCAAAGAGGGCATTGGGGTGCATAAGGTGATGAGTTTAATCCATGGTGGTCACCTACCTAGGAATTAATTTTCTACGGGTTTCCTTGGCATCCAAATGTTGTAGGATCAGGCAGTATGTCCAGTGACATTAGTCGAGGTGCGCAAATAGGACAGTCACAGATATCAAAAAAAAGAAAAGAAAAGTATGATAAGAGTGAAAAATAGTGATGAGGAGAATAAAAAGTTGTTAGGAGGAGAATAAAAGGTAGTTATGAGGAGAATAGAAAGGTGATTTTGGGGAAATGCAATTATGGAGGGAATGATTCTCGGTGGCCCAAACACTAGGAATCAATCTCATTCCCGCTCTCCCCATTTGCTCTTGGTTGCACAAACACACCCCCATAACTATCTAGTTCTACAAAAAGCTTCGATATCAAAATGATGCAACCTTGCATCTAAGATACAGTGCTCCAAGAATACTCAACAAGGGTCTTCATTATTAAAAAACAAATAACAACAATTATCTTGTGACCTTCAAGTTAATGAGGCACATAACTCTTTCAATATATCAATAGCTGTTCATGGTTTCTCGATCAACATTGCAGGAAAAGTCCGATGCTGCCGCCAAAGAAGCCGATACAGCAAAAGCAGCTTGGGTTTGTCGGATTTGTTTGACTTCCGAGGTAGAAATAACCATAGTTCCTTGTGGCCATGTTCTGTGCCGTAGATGTTCTTCTGCTGTTTCGAAGTGTCCATTTTGTCGACTTCAAGTCGCAAAAATCATGAAAATTTTTAGACCATGATCCCCGGCTCTACTTCAAGAACCACAAGAACAGCATGGTTTTATATTTCCACAGAATTATTGGTTATATTTGTACATCAGAGTCCAAAATGTAAATGAAAAGTGAAATCTTGGTTTCCTTTTTTTTTCTTTCTTTAAACTTGTCATTTGTTGGTGTACAGAAAATAATATTGGCTATGTAAGTAATATTGATTTGTCCAATATAATTTATTCTTTACTTGGTGGGAAAATTGGACTGGTTGCAGGAATTGTCTTTTTGCAGTGTAAATTACAATTGTTTGGACATTTTTACGGGAAATAATTCACTGATTATTGGATTGTTTACCCATTAATGGAGAAAACATGAATTGAATTCAGACTTTTGTATGATTCTTTCAAGTCCACAAGTCTCAAAATTTCTGGTACTATGGAATACCTAATTTCCATATACATACTGTAATTTTACTTTTAGCATTTTTTAATGCTAATTAGGCTGGACATAATTTTTTTAAAATGATGTAATAATATAAATATATATAGTACAAATTAGGGAGAGAGAACCAACAAACGCTATATAAAAAATACTATTACTCTTAGATAATGTTACAGTCAAATTTCGATTTCTGGGCTCGAACTCATAACTGTAGTATTGAAATGGATTAACATCAAACAAGATATCCAACTGCGCCACCGACCCATTCACTAACGATGTAATAATATTACACTTAACATAATTTTTTTTAAGCAATGTAATAATATTAGACTAGACCTATTTTTTAAGCTTTCTTTCATTTTTTTTTTCTCTTTTCTTTCAAAAATTTAATTTTAGTTCTTAAACTTTCATCGTTGCTTCATTTTAATCTATAAACTTTCAAAAAAAAATTTAAACTCAATTTCTATGATAAATTTAAAGTTAATATTAGTTGAAATTGGTTCAGTTAATAATTTTCGTACAAATAAAGAAAATATGATATTTTTAAAATTTATAGAAAAAAGTAACATTTTATAGAAAAATTAACAAAAAAAAACTTACCCTTTTAAAATTTAAGAATTAAAATTGATCATTTGAAAATAAATCGTACCTGGAATGATTTTAGAAACAAAAAATGGAGATGCAGGGTATCGATCCCCGTACCTCTCGCATGCTAAGCGAGCGCTCTACCATCTGAGCTACATCCCCCACATGTCCAAACCCACAAATCTTTATTTAATTGAATTTAAAAACGCTTCAAAAAATCAGCCGCGAAGCCGTTAAAGAGAAACTGTGTGGATAATGTGAGCGATAACAAAGCTCTGCTCTCTGCTCCTTTCCTTTTCCTCTCTTCAATGGCGACTCTGCAGCAACTCCTCAAGCCTTCATGGGCCTGCTCCGTTCATCCTCGAAGTGTCAGTTCCGCCACTCCCAAGGCCTCTCTTCAGAACTCTTCCATCAATCGCCGCCAGTTTGTGGCGGAGACGGCGGCCGCGGTGTCTCTCTCGCTCTCCCCGTTGGTCGGCCCTGTACTGCCGGCGAAATCTGAGGAGAATCTGTCGCAGTGGGAGAGGCTTTTCCTTCCTATCGACCCTGGCGTTGTTCTTCTCGACATTGCTTTTGTGCCTGATGATTCGAACCATGGTTAGTTTCTATGGCTTCGCTTTGTTTTTGTGTTTAGTTGTTGGAAGTATCGGGGGGGTTTTGAGGATTTGTACACTGAACTGGTATTAGTTTGTTGAGATTTGAACTGAATCGGTAATTCTCCTCATGAATTCGTGGAAAGCAATATCTGATTATCATTTCTTGAAACGATTTTATCTACCTTGATGTTGACTGATATGAAAAAAAAGGAGGAGAGTGAAACAAAGAAGATACAGAATTACGTGGTTATTAACGTTGTTGTGTTAGCTATGTCGACATAAAGCTTTTTATTTAAGAGATGCGAATACAAAAGGTTTGACAAGCGGAACTGGAGTTTATATATTGCAGTTTTCTTAAAACTCTAATACAACAACTTCCTACACGCAGAGTATTCTAGTTTTGCCAGTGAAAAAGAGGGTGGCAAGGTCGTTTTGGTCTGCTTCAAAAAGATAGTTGGTTTCATGAGACTGAAACCTTCTTATCTCATTGTAAAAGTGGCTTAGAACTTGGCCCAAAACCTTATTGTTGTAACACTTTCATCTTATCAATGAAAATATTTTTGTTTCCTATAAAAATCAAACTCTAAATCATCATGGAGTGGCTCAATTGGTCAAAGAGAGCTTTGAGGTACATTAAGTGATGGGTTCAATCCATGATGCCCACCTACCTAGAAATTAATTTCCTATGGGATTGCTTGGCATCCAAATGTTGTAGGGTCAGGTGTATGTCCCGTGACATTAGTCGAAGTGCGCGAAAGCTGGCCCGGACAGTCACGAACATCATAAAGTAAAAAAATAATAAAACTTTAATACAACATATGACCAAAAATATATAAAGCCCAATACGAAAATATTAAACCCATTTACATATTTCAACTAGATATTGGAGCGTTGCCCCCTAAATCCTATTGGGTTCTTCGCTGACCGGGCAATGAGACTTCTGACTGAGTAATCAAAAGATAAGTAGTTCAAAGCTACATTGCCTATTATAATTTGTAACTTGTCGTTTCTACGGTTATGATTTCGATTTCCTTCGATCAATATATGTTCATGAAACTATTTGACACTTTCAGCCAACTGCAGGCTTTCTTTTGGGGACCAGGCAAACACTTTTAGAGACAAGAGATGGGGGAAGGACTTGGGCTCCACGCTCAATACCCTCAGCTGAAGAAGAAGACTTTAACTACCGATTTAATGCTATTAGCTTCAAAGGAAAGGAGGGATGGATTATTGGAAAACCTGCAATTCTGTTGTACACTTCGGATGCTGGAGAAAGCTGGGAAAGAATACCTCTTAGTGCTCAGCTTCCTGGAGATATGGTAAACTAATATTTTATATCATCAATAAGGATTTGTCATAAATGATTGTGCTTGAATTTTAGTTTGTTCTACTTTAGACTACCTCAGATGCTTGGATGAATAGTAAGTTACAGCCTTTTTCTTGATCAGTCGTTGTTGTAATGCTCATTGACTATGGCTTAACAAAGTAAATGATAAGGATGATAACCCTACCCGAATCTCTATATTGGTATGATATTGTCCACTTTGGGCATAGACCCTCATGGTTTTGTTGTTGGTTTCACCCAAAAGGCTTCAAACCAATGGAGATAGTTGTCATCACTTATATACCCATGATCTTCCCCTCATCTAACCAATGTGAGATACTTTGTTTGCATCCCAATAATCATCTCCTTGAACAAAGTTCCATTGAGCCTCTCTGTGGGCTCGCTTTCTTCATTCGGGCACTCAACCCTCCCCTCGAACAAAGACTGAGCCTCCCCTTAAATAGTCAATCCGTCGAGATGACATTCAGACCAACTCGTCTTCTCCTGAGAGTACACTACTGATAGACCGGATTTCTGCGATGACTATTTATATCCGACTAACTCCTCTTCTCTTGAGAGTACATCGCTAGTCAATTTGTCTAGCTCACATCCGGACCAAACTCCTCTTCTCCTGAGAGTACACTGCCAGTCTAATAGAGCTACCACAAATTTTTGTCTCGGAGCTCCAAACGTCTTTATCCTACACCGGGGCAATTTATCGACATGGTTATGTTTGGGGCATGGCTCTGATTACCAATTGATAATGATGACAACCCCCTACCCAAATCTCCATATTGGTATGTTATTGTCCACTTTGGGCATACACCCTCATGGCCTTGCTTTTGGTTTCACCCAAAAGGTCTCAAACCAATGGAGATAGTTGTCTTCACTTATATACCCATGATCTTCCCCTCATCTAACCAATGTGAGATACTTTGTTTGCATAAACCGTAGCAACACCAAACTATTATTCACAGCACTCATGTACAACAAATAAGATCCAATTTTGTTTTCTTAACTTATCTATGGCTATAAATAGATCAATTCTTTTCTGCCAGAAAGTGTATATTTTACTATAGGTACTTGATTCTACTGTATAACTTTCAGGTCTACATTGAAGCAACTGGAGATAAAAGTGCAGAGATGGTTACTGATGAAGGTGCTATATATGTTACATCAAACAAGGGATATAATTGGAAGGCTGCAGTACAGGAGACTGTTTCTGCCACTCTTAATAGGTGTGCTTCAGCAGGGGAAAATTTCCCACTCTATGACTGTTTAAAATGAAATACTCATTGTTTAGAATTTTAGAATTTAACCTTGAAATCATTGTGGAAAAATTAATAGGCTGATAACTGATCAGATTTGACTGGCAGCTTGTGGCAAGAAATCATGGGCCACAGTTCACTAGTTTAGCTCATTAAAAGAAAAAAGTTCAATTCCGATTTTAAGATGCTAATGCGATTTATTTTCCTTTTTCAGAACAGTTTCAAGTGGTATAAGTGGTGCTAGTTATTATACTGGAACCTTTAACACAGTTAATCGCTCTCCTGATGGACGGTATGTAGCTGTTTCAAGTCGTGGTAACTTCTACCTCACCTGGGAGCCTGGACAGGTTTAACTCTCTCTTCTTCTAATTGTATTACTCTTTGTTGGTTGATATAATTAAATTTACCCCAACCCATAAGCTTAAGTTCTTGGGTTGATCGTTGGTTTAACACAATTCAATACTCTCAACTGGTTGTGGAAGCAGTTTGTGCTTGCTAAATAAGACTGTTGAGTGTTGTGTTTCTTGTTGGGCTTAATCACAATACTTGTAAGTTACTAAAACTTGGCTCTGTTTGCAATTCCAGCCATACTGGCAGCCACATAACAGGGCTATTGCAAGAAGGATTCAAAACATGGGGTGGAGAGCTGATGGTGGTCTTTGGCTTCTTGTTCGTGGAGGAGGACTTTTTCTCAGTAAAGGAACAGGGGTAAGTGAAATTGTTGTGCTACTTTGTGGGGCTTTCGACGAGAGAAACAATAGAATCTTTCAAAGAACAAAGATCTCTTGATGATATTCGGTCCCTTCATTAGATTCAATGTTTCTCGCTAGGGCTTTGGCGACAAAACTGTTTTGAAGTTTTCACAGATTACCTTCGTTTGAAAGCGATTTTGTAGGCTTCCTTTTTCGTATGCCCTTGCATTCTTTCATTTTTATCCCAATGAAAATTCAGTTTTTTTTCAGAAAGAAAACAGGAACTGCTTGATGAATTTAGTATGCTTATTATAACAGATAAGTGAGGACTTTGAAGAAGTTCCGGTTCAAAGCCGAGGTTTTGGCATATTAGATGTCGGTTATCGTTCAAAGGTAATTTTAATATTATTTACTGCCTATACTATTCTGCATTCTCAAGCATTCTTGATTCCTTGAATACTCCAACTGATATTGCGATTGAGATAGAAATATCATATTTGTTTGATGTAAATAGCTAAAATCGACATTCTCGAGGTTGTACTCGATGGTACTGTCGTAGAAATTTTACAATGTTTTGTTCATTATAAATAATTGCATTGTCCAAGATACCTTGAGCTTGAAGTCTGAAATCATGTATATATGGTGCAAAGTAGTGCATATCTCATCATTCCTTGGCAATGAATATATAGTCTGGTTCCGAATTTGAAGGTCCATATGCTTTTGGATTTATCATAAAAATTGATCATTGCCTTTGCGGGTTTTTATTTTTTTATTTTTAATATACATTTTTTTTTCCTGGTCTGAGTTGTACAGGAAGAGGCTTGGGCAGCTGGGGGAAGTGGAGTACTTCTAAAAACTACAAATGGTGGCAAAACATGGACCCGTGATAAAGCAGCTGACAATATTGCGGCCAACCTATACGCTGTAAAGTGAGTATGATCATACTGTAATCTTTAGTTACTTTTAAAAAAATTGAAATCTGAAACTGCCTCATACACGAGGACACTTTCGCATACACTTGCTATGCAAAATGGGGGTTAGGTTATTGTAATCTAACTCACGTTTGACTCACTAAATATAATAATCGGTGAGTTGGCCCAAATCCAAGCCGCCTTTACACACAACCTCTACTTCCGTTTCACATAACTTATGTTCTCATTTGAGACTAATCATTTTAATAACTTGCATTCTAAACAATGTTTATTATAACCCTAGTTGTAATAACTTGTTCCTCTTTTGCCCCCAAGGGGCGGTACAATGGTCGAAGGCTTGGGTTTTGAAGGTATACTTCCTTCAAGGTCCCAAGTTCGAGACTCACCTGCGACATTAATTTATAGACACCTCCTGTGTCTCCCGATGCCTGGCCTATGGACGAGCGTGGTTGCTTCGGATATAATAGAGTGAAGCTCCGATTTCCATTTTTCTTTTTTCTAAAAAAAGAAAAACTTACACCTCTTTTTCATGGTGCAAGCTATCTCCATTCTCCTCTTGTTCATGACTATAGCTATGACATTCTTTTAAGCAATTGGAGGTCTACTTTGTAATTGGCCATGCACCCCATGTAATTTCAAATTGTTTCTTATAAAAAAAAAACTTGCATCTCAAACACTATTTAGTATTTATCATAACTTAACCTAACTGGGGTCCCAAACACAGCCTGTATTTATAAAAGGAGTTTTTTCTTTTCAAAAGTCATAATCAATATGGCTGCAAAAACAATGAAATTGTGCTAAATCTAAATTCTATTGTCTTTTAATCTATAGGAGTTTGTTCACCATCACATATTTGTCTTTTAATCTACCTACATCTCTGCAGGTTTATAAACAACAAGAAAGGTTTCGTGCTCGGAAACGACGGGGTGTTGCTTCAATATCTTGGTTGAAGTTAGAGGTAATTAGTTCATATCACCCTTTTCCTTCTCTTTGAATTTCATTTGCCATAGACTCTCTCAGGCAGTTGCTGTCACTGTTTAGTTTCATCTGCTTGGAAAAAGAAAATAAATTATGGACCATAATCAATTCAAATTTGAAGTGTTGTAAAAATGTGATAGAACCCGATTCTATTGAAGTATTTAGATTCTCCCATTCATGAACTTACTCAAGACTTAAATTAAAATGGCCAAAGTATTTGTTTTCTAGAAATAGGTTTCAAGTTTCTATTAAAACTTGGCATATCTTATATGTCTTTTATTTTTTTATATCAATAGAATTTAGATCTAGTCAATATGATATTTCAAATTGCTTAGGATCTCTCTAGTCTTTTGCAAATTATGTTTATATTTTTTGAACCTACATTCCATTATTATTATTTTTTTTAAAAAACTATATCCAGAATTTAAAATCTGCAAAGAGGTAACTTTTAAAAACATATACTTTGTTTCATGAAATTTTGTTAAACTTTGGGGAAATTATGCTTATTGTTGTTCTTGAAGTTGGATTTTCATAGACATGCTTAATTTAGATCCCGTTTGATAACCATTTGGTTTTTTGTTTTTGGTTTTTAAAATTTAAGTCTATTCTCAGCTCAAATTTCCTACATTGTGTTCTGCCATTCCTATACTATATCCATCTTTCCTTAAGGAAGTAGGTGAATATTAACTAACTCTTAAAAACAAAAACAAAAGCTTTTTTTTTTTTTTTTTTTTCAAATTTTGGTTTGATTTCTACAAATATAAGTGAGAGGTAGACATCCAAGTAAGAGAAAATATGGTAAGGTAGTTGTTATAGGCTTAAATTTCAAAAACCAAAAACAAAAAAACAAATGGTTATTAAACGGGGTCTTAGTTTACAATATTTGTTGAAGATTATAAATCTATTTCGGGCATGAAAATCAAAATTTCCCTCGTCTATGTTGTAGAATTTTTTAATTGTAACATTATTCTCATTGTTGCATCAAATGAGAAAACTTTTAAGATTTAGTTATTGACATTTTTCTTATTCAGGGAATCAGATTCTATATGATGCTTGTGATGGAAATTTTGTATCATTAAATCATAGCTACCATTCTTGCTTTCAATGATGGATGAGGTGTTAATGTTACCAAGATTCATATATTTCCATTGTTTTTGCATTTCTTAATGTTAAAAAAAAAAAAAAAAAAAAAAAAAAAAAAGAAACCGCTTTCAATGGTTTCATTAGAAAAAATCAATGTCTTCAACAGTTTTCAATTTTTGTTAATATGTGTAATCTAAACTTATACTTGTTCAAATGCCCATTGTTGAATGCAAACAATGATGAATTTGGAAGTTATAGATGCATTTTATGTCCTGAATATTTGAACTCCTGTTTATGTACATTAACACTACAATTTCAATTCTTCAAATACAAAAATGATATAAAGCTTATAGGATTAAATGTGTTTTGATTGCAGCCAACTTTTGTCTTGTGTCATTAGTACAGAATGGAACAAATCTAGATAGATATTTTAGGAATAAATTTAGATGTTTCATCATGGAAACAAATAAGCTATATATATATATAATTCATTTAAAAAAAAAAAAACTAATAAAAACCAAACTGATATATTTTGTCAATAAATTGTAAACAAATCATTATTTTTTTATTCTTAAATGTCAATATATTTTCTAAGTAACTTTCTCTTCAACTTTACTTTTTTTCATATTACTTGTCATCATCTCTTTGGACTTTGGATGATTATGGTACATAGTGTGTGCTATTTATATTTGTTGAATATATGATTTTTTTATATAATTTCATATTTAGAATGAAATTGTTTCTTATCTAAAAAATAAAACAAAAAACAAAAAAGAAAAAAATGATTTATTATTATTATTATTTATTAAAAAGTGTTTAAACCGAAAACCAAATCGAACCAAATCGAACAAAACGAAAATTGATCCAATGGTTTTTTGTTTTATTGGACTCGGTTCGGATCCAATAATTGAAAAATTGAGGGTATCGGTTCGATTATCGGTTTGACATAAAATCAACAAAAATCAAACTAAGATCTAATTCATAGCATGAAAATCTTGGATTCACACGAAGTAAAGGACCCATAATACTTTAGTGGGTTTAATTATGGAAAATATAACATCACAAATAAAAAAACTACATGTGGTCATATCAAAAGGGTACAAAGCTTTTCCTTTCCCATGCACTAAATATTTCTCTTTAATTTATTTTGGTTCCATTTCCCATTTTCATCAACTTTGTCAAATTTTGCCCTAACTTACCAAACAAACCTCTCTTTCAAACTCTCTCACCCATTTGGTAAATTTCCATCCATCAACTATTTGGATAGAGATCATTAATTGTAGTGTAGATATATGGTTTTTTATGTGCTCAATGATTATTGTGTAACAACTTGTTTGTGTGTTTTAGATTTTACTTTTGGTAATTTCTAGAGTTTAAGTTGTTCATGTGCAAGTGTTGGTAACTTGTAATCAAACCTATTATATTGTTTTTTTTTTTATTTTAGATGGTCGATGGCCTAATTAATTATCTTATTTAGATCAATGCAGTTTGTTAGTCATTTTTTTTCAATTTGTACTAAAAAAAGATATTTGATACTCATTTTTAAATACAAAATTGCTAAGTTTACGTTTATAACTTTTAATTTTTCCTCATAAAAATTCATTCATTAGCAATTAAATAATTTGTTGTGGCCATCATTTATTTTATGGTTTGAATTTTTTAAAAGGTGGCAATCATCCATTTTTATCCTAAAAAAAGCATGTACTTAAGAAATCATTGTAGTATTAACTGTTGAATTTTAATGTTGCATTTAAAAGAGTGTCTTTAAGAGTTTTAATATATAAACATCTCTATAGATAAAATAAAATCAAGTTTTTACTCTTCCAAATCAATATGATATTCGATCATATTTGCATTATTTTCATGACGCTTCATCCTATAGCATGTCATCTCATGACATATCATCCCTTGACGCATCATCCTACAACACATCATCTTCAATAACACATTTTTGTAGGGTTTGTGGTTACCTCCCCAAATTGAATTAAAATAATTTTTAAACTTTAAATAATAAAAAAGATTTTTTCAGCTCCAAATATTGTTGAATTAAAAAAATTCACATTAACTTTTTCAAATTAACTAACATGTATTTTTTTCCACGTATAACCCAATAATTAAAGAATCTTTCCATAAGAAAAGTACAAAACAAATATGTTGAGACCAGTCGGTGATTAAAATCATAGATTTTATGTCATTTTCTTATAAATCTTAAACTTAGCCTTTAATTTTGAATAAACCAGTGGATTTATGGAGAGGCATAATTTTTGAAGGCCAACCCATTTAGTGGGATTTAACTTGTACGCATTGCATATAGGAAAAACCACGAACAATTAATAATGACATATTTAATTTAACATATATAAGAAAAAAAAATATTAGTATTTTTTGTCTATTTTGACAACATATAAATATAAACTAACATAAAGAAAAGAAAAGTTTATAAATAAATCATCATGAATAGCTCAATTGGTCATAAAGGATTTTGGGGTGCATAATTTGATAAGTTCAAATCTCATGGTGACCACCTACCTAGGAATTAATTTCAAATTAATATCTATGAGTTTTCTTAACATCCAAATATTATAGGATCAGGTGGTATGCTCCGTGACATTAATCGAGTTCGAAGTGTACTTGTGTACGCAAATTGGCCAAGACAATCACGAACGTCAAAAAAAAAAAAAAAAAAAATTATAAATGGTGAAAATGTTCCGTACAAGTCAAAACATTTGACTTTGTGGTCTAGTTGGCCTTTACACATGAAATAAGAAATTTGTAAAAGAAGAAAGCCTTTTGAATTTGGTTTGTCAAAGTTTTTGTGTCATTTTGTGATAGGATTTTAACTAAAAACAGTGGGAATTTGCCAAATTATATATTTTTTTAATTTAAAAAATATATATTTTTGTTTCCTTTATTTAATATATAACTGAAAACTGAATTGTACCTAACAAAAACTCTACCTCTATCTTTAAGTTTTTTTTTTCTTTAGATATCTATCTTTATGTAAGTTAGTTTGGTTTTAATATATTTATCCTTTCTTAAGTAAAATTTGGACCATCACCTTAATAAATACTATAAAATAAAAAGGTCAAAATTAATATTGTGATGAGAAAAATTAAAAAAATATATATCTATTTGCTTACAATGATAATAAAACTTTTTTTAACATAATTTTCATTAAAGCAGTGGAACTTAGATTTTAAAAAAATCAATTAAAAAAAAAAAGTAACATCATTGGAATTTGGAAGAACAAAAGGTAAGAGTACCACTCTCAAATAAATGAAAGTTAAATACTAATTCTTAAGATTGAACCTGTAACCATAATATTAAATGAATTCCCACCAAATAATAAAACCATCAAACCATGGTCAGTTTCAATTCAATAATACTAATCCTAAGTCTAAACTAACACTTGACACTCTAACACTAAATAATAAATTATATCATGTCATGTAAGTTTGTTATTAGCCGATTTTAATAATTCATTATCATTGGGGAAAATAATTAAATTGTCGAGGTCTAAATTTAAAA
>JBBMEF010003880.1:0-18440 GCA_037832685.1 Sicyos baderoa | reverse complement strand
TCAAATTGACTTAAGATAGTATAGTTTTACTTGGCATCTTGTAACTTAGTAACCATGAGTTTATAAGTTCGAATCCCTCTCCCTAATATTCTAATTTTTGATAACTATTTGGTTTCTTATTTTTTGTTTTTCAAATTAAAGCTTATTTTCTCTCAAATTTCCTACAATTTGCTTCATCATTTCTATCATGTATACATTTTTCCCTAAGAAAGTAGGGGAAGACTAACCAACTTTGAAAAACAAAAAAAAAATAGCTTTGGTTAGTATTCTCTTACTCTCTTGAAGAAAGATGGATAAATAATAGGAATGATGGAGCACTGGTAGGAAATTTGAGAGAGAATAGACTTAAATTTGAAAAATCAAAAACAAGAAATCAAATAGTTATCAAACGGAGCCTAAATTTCTCCTTATTATTTTTTAATTCAATCCATATGCATCACATGCCTCTACTTCTAAATCTTAAACATACTTCAACACCAATTATTATTATTAAATTATTTACTCTTTTAACTATTACTGAAAATGTAACAATATATATATACATAACATGCCTCTACTTACATGTTGGTCTACTTCAGATACAATATGATTTTCTTTATTACTACATCTTTACTTTTGTTTGTGGATGATCATTTTGAGGTCAAGGACTCAAGGGTGTGGTGTCATTTCACTTTATGCTGCTTCATGTGAGGATTGGCTACATTCTTTCAATCCTTAATACCTAAACTTAAGATTCAATTTCTTCTTCTGCTCTGCCCCGTTGATTCGGTCATGTGTTCGACACTGAGGTTGTATCAACTTTCACCAAAATATTACAAATTCACATCTTCTTATCCTACCAAACAATTAATTTCCTCACATATCCATAACATTGCATCTAATATTAGAAAGAAATCATGATCTACCATTAGAACTAAATTTCCTGACGATAAATGAGATCAAGAACATAATAAAATCATTGCCCTTCCATATATTTCATTGGTATGGTATTAACCAATAAATGGGATAGCAACGAAAATCCAATAAATGCTCATAACGCAAGGAGGGTGTGTAAAATTGAAAAGATGCATTTTTCCATTGTAAATTAAAGGCATAAAAGATCTAGGAACTCCCTAGTAAAAAAAACATGAGACAATTCTCAACAGATAAAATAAAGATAAAGGCAATTAAGCTACCATCCAAAAAGTTCCTAATACAATCCAAGAACACAACCAAAAAAAGTCTCCTAATCGAATAAGCTGAATCCCATGTCGTCGTCGCTCTCTTCCTTTGGCTCCTCCTGTACAATACAATTGAATGAGCAACAGATCATAAAAGAGGGGAAACAGGCAAAATTGGAACAAAATAAGATTGATTCTGAGTAACAAAATCAGATAGCCCGTCCATTACTACATTTTCATTAAATCTTCCATGAATATCGCTAATTCGCATTCTATACATTTCCTAATGCAAGTATAATCGATAGGTATGACTAAATTAAAACACTATAATTTTTTTGAAATAAGGTAACCACGCCCGTCCCTAGGCCAGACACCGGAGACATCAAAGGAGTATGTCACAGGTGAGTTTCGAATCTGGGACATTGAAGGGGGCATACCTTCAAAGCTCAAGTCTTAAACCACTCTATCACTCCTTGGAGACAATTAAAACACTATAATTGGTAGTAAATAAACACACTATTTATCATAATTAACCCAATAGGTGATCATGACTAAGTAGTATTATAGTATTAGCAACATACAAAACGTCTATTAAAGGTATTTCTAAACTAGCCCTACTTGAAAAATTCTATAGAGGATTGTTAATTCGATAGTTACATACGCATCTACAAAACAATTCCCTAATGAGTTGAAATGATCAACATTGTAAAACTGAGTAGTAAGAATTCAATCAAATATTAAGAAACAAGCGTTCATAAGCATACCTTCTTTTCCTCGGCGGCCGGAGCGGCAGCAGAAGCAGCAGCACCACCAGGAGCAGCTACGGCCACGGGAGCCGCAGCGCCACCACCGGAGCCGACGTTCAAAAGAAGGTCACCAATATCCCTCTTCTCCGCCAACTTGGCAAACAGACTGGGCCAGTATGATTCCACAGAGAGCCCTGCAGCTGCTACAACGGCGGCAATCTTGTCCGCCTAAATCCAATTCTAGGGTTAAACGCGTTTCGACCAATCCAACAGAGGAAAAGGAAATACAAAAAGATACAGATAGCAGTTCGTACCGTGATTGCGATTCCATCGTCGTAAAGAGCGAGGGCGGCGTAAGCGCAGGCAAGCTCGCTGGTAGACATGGTTGGCGTAGATCTTGGAGGTGCTGCTTACCGAGAGATTACTTGGAGCCAAATGCGCGTACGGCGATCGTCAAAGCCCTCAGTTTCCTATATACTCCGCGCAAGGGGAATTAGGGTTCTTCATGCGCCTCGGCCCGACTTCATCTGTTTTGGGCTGAATCTATTGGGCCGTTCAAGTTTTTCGTTGAACATTTTAATTTTCTTTTATTTTTAAATGAGGATTTTATTCATAAATATCGTGAAATGTCCAGATTACCCTTTTTGAAAAGACTAAAACTTGCCTACTTATGGATAAGTAGGAAGTCTATGCTTAAGAATGATGTGGTGTGAAATTTCTACTTCGTTACAAAATCAAACGGTCTTATCACTACATTTTTTAAATATTGAGTTTTAGTTGTGACATTTCAATAATACTTCATTTAGTCCAAAAAATCATTAATTAAAAGAGAATTTTACATATGTAACAAAAAGAACATCAACAATATTTTTTAAAAATATCTCATTCATGAGAAAAATAAGGCAGTCTTTAAAATGACCAAAACATTCATGCTTCAATTAATTTTCAGCTGATAACTTTTAATCTAGTTAAGGTCTTCAATGATAGATTCTCGATTGATTGAAAATGAGAATTAAAAAAATGAAATCAAAATCTTCTATAAACGAAATATTTTAGGAAAAAACATAATGTATAAAAATGATTAAACTAATTTAAATTGTAATTTTCGATGAAATTGTTATTTTAATTTTGAGATAAAATAAATTTATAAAAAATAAATAAGTATGAATATGAACTCAAATAACACACCAGAACTAAAATTGAGCTTTGTTGGAATGTGAATTTGGAAGATAGAGATCAAATACACTACATTACAACCCTGAGGACTTAAAAAGAGTATTTTCTCCCAAAATACAAGGTTGTAAATCACTTTCTCCAACTTAGTCGGTTCATTTTTCATCCCATTCACGTACAATTCTCGGGTTCTAAAGATATATCTCCTAGAGTCTATCATCAATTTAGAGTCGATTAGAGAGCTACTCATATTTTTTTTAATTCTACAACATTTAAAAGTCAAAATCTTAGTCTATTGTTATTGTTATTGTTATTGTTATTGTTGGAGGAATTATTGACATTCGTTACAAAGGTTTATATATCAAGGTCTAATGCATTCTTGCTATCAAGATTTATCCCTAACCGACTTTTATAAGGTATTTTGGTAATTGTTATGGGTTGCAATTATCTTTTTGTCATTATTTTTATTCTTTTGTTGATTGCTTTGCAAATATTTTGACTTTTAAAACCTTCTCATTTACCTTTTTATATATAATAATACTAATAATAGTTACTATTGATTTGATGTACAAATATGGGCAATTGGGAACTTATTCGCAAATCTAAACATTATATTGGAAAATAAAAGTAATGGGTATAAGGTCGTCCAAAGAGGAGAATGAATAAAAACTTAAACCACCCATAGTCGTAGCTTACCCCTACATACACAGTTTGACCCATGAACATGAGAGAGAATGGAAAGGGTCATATCCCTTCCAATTGTTTGTCCCATAAATTTCTATAAGTTCACACAACTTCTACTCAACTACACGTATGTGTCTCACGTTTTTTTTTTTAAATATTAAAAAACTACTCGATATCTATTTTTTTATTTAAATAAAACCTCAACAATTATCTTTACATTGCATTAAACATAACTTTATTATTAAAAAATTATTAAATATTCATTTTTTGATTTAAATAAAAACTTCAACCATTATTTTTTCATCGCATCAAACATAACTTTATTATCAATTTTTTTTTTCTTTGTCTCAAACTTAAACTTATTATCACTTATCTTCTATTCTCATCCCATCCCAACCCAACCTAATTCATCCCTTCAAAACCAAACATATCCCTACTATGATTTAAATAAATAATCCCTTTCAAAAAAGCAAGATTCTTGATTTTATGGTACTTGTGGAGAGGATAGAAATGTAAAGGCTGTTTCTTTCTTTTATGAGCTCTTTTTTGTCTAGTGGTGAGTAGCTTTTTTTTTTCTTACCAAGTTGGAAAGTATGAGATAGTGTAAGATTAGGTATTGTAATTCAACAATAATTTGCTTAGTTAGTCGGGGTCTCATTGCCGAGTCAAGTGGGGGTGCGGGGACACCCTCGTTATGTAAACCCATTCTACATTCCGCATGCGCAAATGCATTAAGACCTTTATGGTCTTTTATCTTAATAGAGTTGAATGAAAATACATATATAAATTCGAATTAAACTTTAGCTGCATTATGATGTTTATTTTGTATTTTTGTCTCTCCTTGATAAATTGTCTCTCTCTCTCTATCAGTGGGCTAGCTAACACAATGAAGCACGTAAATATTTGTGTGTTTTCTTCTCTTCTATGTTTTCCTTATTCTCGATTCGGTTGTTGATTGTCGTTTCCATGACAATCTTTTTTTTCACAACAAATTGTTTATTCTACTTATAATACTTTTTTATTGGTTTATTTATATCTATTTTCATTTACATCTTGGTATGGATTTTACTATTCATCTCATATTCACTAATTTTAAATTGGATGTTCATGCTATTTGATATAATATTACAATCTATTAAGAGTATTTAGTCGAATAAAACGAAATTGAAATCTAATTCAATATTGGTAAACATCACAATGGACATATTAAGGATCTCACTATAGCGAACATCATCAATTGATATTGAGATAGATGTTCAAACTATCAAATACATCAGACTCATTAATTTATTTTATCTATAATCATTCTCTTCATTTCAAACACACAAAAACTCCCATTCTTTCAAATCCCTTCAAATAATCATTCTATTTCATATATTCATCTCCTGATATTTATCAATAATGATTCTCATTGTACGCGCAAATGGAAAAGTGGGATTTTTTTTTTTTTGGAAGGACGAGAGAATAGGAGTGGTCCAGAAAATGGTGATTAATGTGGAAAAAAGAGCAAATAGAGATGCGAATCAAAGGCTATTTCTTTTTATGCTTAACCATTTTGAGCAAAACTGGGAGTCTAGAGGCTGAACCCGCACCCACTGGGCCTGCCTGCCTGTGCGCCTACGGCCTGACCCTCACCCCTTTTGCTGCCTTTAGCATCGCATTTCTTTGTGTTGGGAACACACCAGCAATTAACTACCCTCCCTTTTTCCCCTTTACCATTCTCCAATCTTGATTCCATATCTCACATAAAAACAAAACTCTGAAACTGTTATTAATTTCTCTCAACAACAACAACAATAATTAAACAGTGAAAATGCGATGATATTAACTATCATGGAGAGACTCGTGTTGGTCAAAGAGGATTTTGGGATGCATATGAGTTCAATCACCTACCTATAAATTAATGGGGTTTTTGTGGCCTCCAAAACAGTACAGCTCAAATTTGAAAACGTCTCCTTCTATTCAATTCAGAAGCCAATTTTATTTTTTGTGGCGGACTGCTTAGCCAAGCAAACACTTCCTTTGAGGCTTAGCTTGTTTCCCTCTTCCTCTTTTGTGGAGGATAGTGTGGGTTTTTGGAGGGAACATATCCCCCCTGTTATTGGCTCCGCGTTGAAGTTAGACGGTTTTAGGTTGTTGGTTGGTTCTTAATGATTAACAATTTCTTTAAAAAAAGATCGAGTTTTTGTCGGAATAGACCAAATTGATAAAATATTTACAACATTAGACAAATTTGAAAAAATTTAGCAATCATAGTCAAATGTACTTTATAAAATAATATTTTTTTATATATAATAGAGTATGATGAGTATTATTTATATTGTATATTTGACTATGAATGCTAAATATTTTCAAATTTGCCTACATCTGTAATTATTTTGTAAAATTAGACTATCCAATACAATTTCCCTAAATCAATTTTTTATGAATTTTCTTCGCTTTCAAATGTTGTAGGGTCAGATGATATGTCTTTTAACATTAGTTGAGGTGCACCCAAGTAAAAAAAAAAAAAAAAAAAAGTGATATATATATATAAAAGTTATATAGATGGAAAAGATAGGTTGCAAGTAAGGATTAATTAATTTAGCAACTGGCATTTTCCATGCCTAAACCTAAACCAATGGCGCAGACACATAATCTTCGCCCTCAATCGTTATGGAAAAGACAGATTATTAAAGGGCCAGTCCACTAATTAGATATCACCTAACCTTTGAAAAGTTTTTTATATGCTAATTCATTATGTCCTAAAAGCCAAAAACTTCCATAATTGTTGAGTTTTTAGTCATCACAGTAACGATGGTCAATAAGGTTTTAATGATAAAATAATAATCTATCATTTTTGTCAATGCATTCCAATAAAGGGGTACTGAACGTAGATGTTTGACAAAAATCCCTCCTAAAATGTCAGAGGTAATAGCAAATAAATAACATAATCATTGTAAAGTGTGACTAATAGTTAAGACGATTTTGAAAAATTAAAAGGAAAACTTAATGCATGATAATTGTTGAGAATCTCACATGTGGACTACTCCTCTCATTATTAATTAGTTTTGAGATGGATGTCTATACTATTTCACATGGTATTCGTGCTCATCAAACTTAAATGGATATTCGATCCAATAAAAATGAAATTGAGATCCGATTCAAGATTGATAGTCCAAGAGGCAACATCTTAAGGGGTATGTTGAGAATCTCACAGGTGGACTACTCCTCTCATTATCAATTGGTTTTGAGATGGATGTCCACACTATTTCACATGATATTAGTGCTCATAAAACTTAAATGGATATTCGATCCAATAAAAATGAAATTGAGATCCGATTCAAGATTGATAGTCCAAGAGGCAACATCTTGAGGGGTATGTTGAGAATCTCACAGGTGGACTACTCCTCTCATTATCAATTGGTTTTGAGATGTATCCGAATCAAGTAGAATCGAAGAAAACATAAGATATTTTTTTCCAAAAATAAATAAATAAATATATATATATAAGGCTATTAAAAAAATGTGATCTTTAACAACAATATGCGAAATGCAAAGAGTGGAGACAAAATGAAAGGAAAAGCTAACTACTCGTCTTTGGACGTTTCCTAATAAACAAATCCCAATAACAAACATGTGCACTTTTAACTCATCATTGTCTTGTCCCCAAGATTTAATAACCCCCACACAATTATATTTGTATTTATATACAATTTCCTTTCTCTTAGTTTTAGCCTTCCTTTTTTTCTGATTAAATTTATTAAAACATTTCCACGTTGAGTTGATTTGTAAATGTTTAACACTAGATTCAATAAGATATCAAAGCATAAGTTTTGTGTTCAATTTGTCTAACATTTTTTCATCTTTAATTAATATTAATTTGAAAATTATTAGTTGGTATATTAAATTAATTATAACAATTTATCATATTTTTTTGGATGATCGATGATCCAATATCATTTCACATTTTACAATAAAATTTACAAGATTTGAGTTGATTTTGTTTTAGTACAAGTTAAGGAAGGTAATTACAAATATTGATTTCAGGGGATTTACAAGATTTTAGTTGAATTGACTTAATATATACTTGAATAATTAAAAATTTACTTGTGAAGAATTCAAATTATAGTAATAATTTATCCAAAGATTAATTTCTGAGTGACTTGTTTAAATTATAAATAGAATAGAATCATAATATATTATCAAATAATAATGGAGAAAAAAAAACAATAGTCTTGTATGATACCACATCATAATCCAAAAAATAGGTCGCGTGGCATTTGTAGGCGGTGAGTTTGAGAACATAGTGGGATCGAGGTCTGCAGGGACCCGCCGCGAACGAGTCGGTGAATCCCCATTTAGACGGTAAATGAAGTAGTGATTGAGGATGAAAAATTCTCCGCAACCTAAATGGGGATGAGAATGGGACTGTTCCCTATCCTTGTTTCCCCGATCCCCGCCTCGTTTATATTTTTATTTTTAAAATATTTTTTCCCTCTTTTTACTAATTTAATCTTTAGTTATAATATTTTATTTGTAAAAATATTTATTCAAATGCAAAATTTTTTTTATTATTATTTATCAAATTGAAATTAATATATTTTTTTCATGAAAAATTAACTACTTGAAAATATTATTAGAAAATATTTATAAAAATTAAAATTAGAAAATGAAAAAATAAAAATAAAATGGTAAATTTTTCACGGTGAGGAACCCTATCTCTGTCATTTTCCCGCGAGGAATTCTCGTCTTCATCTCTAAAAAAAAGGATAAATTTTGTAGGGATGAATAATGATTTTGTTAACGAGATTGGGGACGGAAAATGTATTTCTCGACTTCGCCCCGCCCTGTAGACATCTTTAGTAGTCTCAGTTGGGGTGAGAGTGGAGGTGGCGATTTCATGATGATTTATGAGATGCGCTGCTCGATTTGTGTCAGCGAGCGCAGTGGATAAAATGCTTTCTAAACTTTTTTATTTAGATAATTGAGAACCGGTTGATGGAGACAGGATTGTGTGATTCAATACACGTGGCACCATCGCGTGGATGTGGATGCACCTAACCATGCCTATCTATTCCCATCCATTCCATTTCTATACTCATCACCCTCCTCCATTCACCGCCACACGCTTATAGAAATATTAATTTTAATATAAATTAGCCCCAAAACTGATAGGCCTAAATTTGAAATAAATAATAAAATGGAAACTTGTTTTTTTTTTTTTTTTTTTTTTGTGAACATGTGGATTCTTAATTAATTTTTTAATGAGCTATATAAAAAGATATAAAATCTTGACAATAAATTTAACGGAAGACCTAATACATTTATAACTTATAAACTACAAAAATTAAATTGTAAGTACTATTGTCTCAAAAAAAAAAATTGTAAGTACAATTTTTGGATTAAATTTTCACAAAATTAAAAGTATTGGAATTAAATTATTACAAATAAAAGTTTATGGACAAAAATGTATTTAATTTTTTTCATACATGAGTTTTCATTAAAATTTATTTTATCATTTACAATTATTCTATCTTTCAAAATAACTTTTTTTTTAGAATATCTTTTAAAATAACTTTATTTAAGAGAAAGACATGAGAAATATATATATATATATATATATATATCCATTAAATATTATATTATCATATAAAATGATAATTTAAATTTTAAATATCTAAATGAAGTAAATATAATTTTATCGATTGAACTAAACTTAGATGATATATTTTTGTCGTTTACTTAGTTAATATAAATGAAATTTGATATAAATATTTTTAAACTTAAGCCGATCGAAAATATTGATTAATTAAAGTATTATATATTTAATTTAAAGGTTAAAATGTTTTTTAATAAATATAAATTGAACAAATTTATTTTGTTTGAAATTTAAATTGAACAAATATTTGAAATATATTGTATTGTTTTTTTATTTGATAACCCATGGAAGGGAGAAAATTAAAATTTTGACCTCTTACGTCTTATTAGATGGGATATTAATTGGTATATAAAAAAATTGTTTTTTTTTTTCTGAATATAAATTCGAATCCATAAGGTTGATGTTAAACTCGTTTACAACCAAACAATAAAATCATTGCGGTAAAAAAATGATTTTCAAATGGATGTAAATTCTTGTTTAATAATTTCTCAAAAAACAAAATTCTTGTTTAATGATGAAAAACGAATTTAGTTATACCCTTTCAAATTAAATTTTATGTAATGGTAAAGTTTAAGTGATTAAATAGATTTTTTTTTTTTTTTAGAGTACAAATAATTGTACTAAAAAAAGGGTATGAAATAAGATTTAAAAACGTTCTAGAACAATTTAATAATGAGAGAAAGAGCGAGAAATAAAATTTTGTGCTACGTAAACAATAATTTATTTGAATTATATAATATAACAATTTGCGTTTTGGTTGGAATCAGCTGGAGACATATAATATTTGAAAAGCTCAGAAATTTAAAAAGTTTGAAGACGGCTCTTTTTTAATTTCTCATAAAAAGGAAAATTTAAATAAATAAAATTTATTTTTATTTTATTTGAAAGTATGTGATGGTAATTATTATGGCAAATATTATATAATATATATTAGGTGCAAGAAAATAAATTTATGGGCTTGCGAAGCCTTGAAGGAATTGTCGAGAAATGTCTAGAAAAAAGGAATAGGAAAGGAAAAGCTCACCTTAATTAATTTTAATTGATATAATGATAATAAATTATTATTATTATTAAAATATATTTTAATTTTTTATTTTTTATTTTTTGTCTAAGAAAATTCTAACTCATAAGGTCTTTGTATTATGGATTGATAAAAGGGAAAACTCACCCCATCAAAACTTTGTGGAAGAGAAGAAGAACAGAGAGAAAATGTATTTTCAATACTAATTTATTATGTATCATTGATTAATAAAGGAAAACTTACCCCACTAAAAGAATCAAATTTAGAAATAATTATAAATATAGATATATTAATGAATACACTTAGATATGTTATCTTATAGTATTGATATTCTTAAATATTTATAATACATAATATTAATAAATATTTATTAATATTAATAATTTATAAATATAATATAAAAAAATATTTATAATATAATATTAAAAAAATATTTATAAATATTTATAATATAATATTAATGTATCAGTGACAATGAATTTAAATACTCAAGAATTTACCTATATTTATAATTATAATATAAAATGAGTTCATCCAATATAATTTTCATCAATAAATAGTTGATACATGAATCTAAATAAATAAATAGTTTATTCAAATCATTCCCCTTTAAATATTATTAAACTAAATAATTTTTTTAAAAATGTATGGTATAATAGTTGTATATTGTTTTGTTTCCTCTTCCTGCCATAAAATTTTTCTCTTGAAATGTATGGGATTGCTTTATACTTAGATTATGCTATTTTATTTTATGCTTATAGATTGTAGGCTAAATTATATTTAAAACTATTTTGAATGATGGATTCCACCAGGAAAAAAAAAAAAGAAAAAAAACATCCATGAATTTTCAACATTCTTGAACTTTCTTGAACTTAATATTTAAAAAAGTATCTCTAACTTATATTAATTTTTTTTTTTTACCACAATTGTTATTTTTTTAGTATAAATTAGGGGATTATAATGCCAACTCTTCCGAGGTTCGAATCTGTAACGCTGGTATTGAACGGGTTTACAACCAAATATTGAAATCACTTCGTCACCCACCCTTTCGGTCATAATCGTTAAATTTAGATGAAAACTAATAACTTTTATATTTTAAAAATATTTTTGAAGTTTAAAAAATATTTTAAAGAATATCTTTAACTTAAAAAAATATATATTACAAATATTTTATTTTATCTAAAACTATTAAAATTTTAGTTATAAAAAATATATTAAAATTTTGGTTGAATAATATATTGACATTTCAAAAACTTTTAAAATTATTCTTATTGAGAAATAATATTTTTCTTTGTTTAATTTTTTTTTCTCTCTCTTCTTTATTTTTTTTCCTCCATAAAATTAATGGAATTTCATATTTTCTATTATTTTAATAAAAGATTTTTCTTTGGAAATTCGTAAGATGAAAATATATCATTTCTGTGCATAAAGAACAATAATTGCTGAAAAAAGGAATCTGATGCTTGGTAAAAAAAAGATAAATAATAATTTCTTAAGAAAAAAAAAACTTATCTGAAATATTTTTTAATATTTAATCCTATTTTTGAAGCCACTTGTTTTCTCCACCATCGCCTTAAAATACAAAATATTAAAATCCTACTATATATAAATAAATAAATATATAATAAAATTTAAATACAACCATTGACCAAGTAATTGCATAAAATAATAAAAAGCATCTTCTTTTAAAAATTAAATTTGAATATTTTAGTCTAGAAAAGGAATTAAATAAACCAAAGTGTGATAAGAACCAAACAGTTCTTTATTTTATTTTATTTTCGAAAATTTTAATAGCATAAGCATATGGGTGAGAACTTCAATGCACATTTGCACCCATTTCTTTCCCTTTATTTGTTTTTTTTCCCAATTAATAATGGCCTGCATTATAATATGAAATAAAGTTTTCATTTTTTAACCTAATTTCTTGAAAAGAATATATAAGAATAAAGTATTTGTAATATAATTTGCTTTCATCTATATGATTCTTTTTTAATACTTATCAGTCTTTTTTGCTTCAAAAAAAAAATACTTATCAGTCTTTTTATAATAATAATAAAAATGATTTAAGTATTCAAATAGTAATCTTTCCTAGCATTTTGGTAAAAAGCAGGATATATTTATAATTTCCATGGTCTACATTTACAGATTTTTTTATTTAAATTATTAATATAATATTGCATTCATTAAGTTTAAGAAAATATTAACTCAAACATAACTTCTTCTTTTTTTTGAGTTAGTCCAAACATAACTTAACAATCCATGTATCTAATATTATTTTAGCTTAAAAGTTCAAATCCTTCCATCAAATTAATTATCCTAAAAAAATTTCTTGAAAAAAAATTTATTATAGCTTTTAAATGAAAATAAATTAATTGTGACTTATTTTGACTTATAAAAGTTGAATAAATATTGTTTTACCAAATTGGCCCCTCATTTGAAGGTGTTGAAAAAATGTAACCAATAACTAATATTGTTTTTAAATAAATAAATGTTGTGAAAATATATCTTTCATTTTAACATTGTGACTCAATACAAATAGGAACCAATCTTTCTTTTTTGGCACTTATCAATGAAAATCAATATATTGTGGAACAAAACACTAATTCTACCTTGTTACCATTTTATGAATCAGTGACATTTTTCCTTATGGTTGTTGAATTATTGAAAAAAAAAAAAAAAAAAAAAAACTATTATATAATATCTTAATGTATAACGTTGATTTTTATTTTTTTCAATAATAAAACTACTTAAATCGAAATGATTGTGTACTTATAACATGTCATAAGTTTGAACCTAAGTTTATTGTAAAACTAAAAATATTATATTTAAAATATACAAAAAAAAGTCAATCTATTATATAATATCTAATATATATGACGCATAGCTTTTGATGTTGTTTGTATATAAAATAGCCTAGTTATTCATACTAAAATAATAATAATAATAATAATTTAAAAAAAAAACCCTAGTAATCTATATCACCATCAACCATTATATTATGAATTATCCCCTGTTATGTTTTATTGGTGATACATTCTTCTTTTTCACAAATTAATGTAACAAATTTACCAAAACATTAGTAAACCTTAACCAAATCAATATTGAAATTCTAACTATTAATCCAAATTTTGATTCTTAAGATCCTATTTATATACACTGTTTTGTCAGCATAAACTTGATTCTTTTTTTATTATGTCCGTGACTGTCCGGGGCAGCTTGCGTGCACAAGCGCGCCTCGACTAATGTCGAGGACATACCGCCTGACCCTACAACATTTAGATGTCACGGAAACCCATAGGTATTAATTTGAAATTAATTTCTAGGTAGGTGGCCATCATGGGATTTGAACTCATCACCTTGTGCACACCAAGGCCCTCCATGACCAATAGGGCTACCCCATGATGGTTGCATAAACTTGATTCTATTAAACCATATACAAATGACATATATTATATCATTTTTCTTAACAAATAAATACCAACCAAATAGGTCAGTGACGCAATAGTTTCATTGTTTGGTTGTAAACCGCTCGATCCCTGGAATCGGTATTTGTAATCCCCTCCCCCAACTTGTACTTAAAAAAAAAAAAAACAAATAAATACCACAAAATACAAATTTTAATAGGTCCAAAATATGAAAAGTTGAATGATTACATAGTTTTACAACTAATATGCATTTATGTTGAAATGCAACAATAACATATGCAATTCACATAATTCACTCACTGATATACATACGCGAAATAAATAGAAATAAACAAATGACTATTTTGACAAATTCATCCCAACTGAAGAAAAATGAGCAGCTTAGTACTGTTGAGTAAAACAAAAATAGAGGGTAGAAACTGAAACAAAAATTTTTAAAGTAGACAAAATGGTTGCCAAGATCAAGCATCCAAAACTTCACCTGATTGTCATTTTTTTTCTCTTTAAAACAAGGATAACCACCCCAGTCCCTAGGTCAGCCACCGAGAAGGGTGTCTACAAAATTAATGTTACAAATGACACCCTTCAAAATTAATGTTACAAATGAGTTTCGAATATGAGACTTTGAGAGGAGCACACCTTCAAAACTCAAGTCTTCAACCAACTGCACACCCCATTAGGGACTCACCAGTTTGTCATTTGTTTATGAAGTTTGGAATTATTAGAGGACCTCCTACCCTTATCTTTGTAGGTGTTTCTGGAGGCACGGCCCTTTCTTCCTCCACTTGCTGCTGATGCTATGGCTCGTTGTCTCTGCTTGTTCAACCGTTTGTTCAGTTCTGTATCCTCATTTTCATCTCCACCATTGTCCCTCTGCAATACAAAAACACACCAACTGTGATTTTTTGTTCGATTTACCGTACTAATTCTCGGAGAGTTTGGCCACCACCCACCCTAAGACTACGAGACAGGAAAGATTTTAAGTTATTATATTTTAACTCGAATGCTTGAGCTCAAAACATCTTAAGACTTAAGAGGCATATCTCCAAACATCTCAAGCCTTTTATACCAAGCACCCTGGAGTAGCTTTGCCAAAAGTATTTTTCTAAATGCGCCCCTATATCTCCAAACATCTCAAGCCTTTTAACATCGAATGATTTTAATTATTAGATGAGAGACTAGTATGGTTTCCTTGCACCCATATACCTTTCGGTTTCTCTAGGTTTTATAAGTATGGTAAATATCTTTTAAAGAATGTGTAATATCTTCTGCTAGCTATGGTTACATAACTCATAAGACCTCATTGCGGCCATAAGCAAACTCTTTTTGATTTATTAAAAGTACTATTTTCCATAAATTTTTTTTTTGATATCCATGAGTGTTTCCACGGGACATACTGTTTGACCTCACCCTACAATATTTTAACTCGTAAAAAATTAATTCTTAAATGGCCACCATGATTTAAACTCAAAACCTTTTTCCGCTTTGTATTGTCCTTTTGACTGCAAGGCTACCCTGGGTTTGGTACTAATTTCCATAATGAAAAAGGAACAGAGGAAATTGGTCAAAATTTTCAATCTGCATGATAGCTGGAATTCATAAATTGGAAGACTAAATTCTTAAAATGTATAGGTGATATTGCTTAAGCTACACAAACTATTAGAAGAGAAAATTATACCCTTAAAGAAAATTTCATGCAAAAACAAAACCGAGAGAAAAATTGTACAGGTTTTCCATACCGTTTCACTTGAACCATTCCCAGGGACTTCATTTTCATTTGCTTCTTGATACTGATAAGAAAAGGAGAGGAATATTAATTATGATTTAGCATCAAATAGATTATCCATAAGCAGACATTAGATAAGATCCTAACTGTTTTCCTTGTAAGACTGTAAGAAAATACTATTTGTTTTTTTATCAAAAAGATACACCTAGTTTGATAAATATATGGCGATATCTTGGAAATGTATCAACAATGTAAAACTAATAAATAATCAAATAGAAACAAGAACTTTATTAGTCGTGCAAATAAGAGAAGGAACGTAGAGGTTAGAAATAATACATTTGAATCTGAGTCATTCTCAGATACGTCGTTTTGACATGCTTCATGGTTCCTCTGACACTCTGCACTTTCATCACCATTCAAGGTCTCCTGTGAATTACAATTAACAATGCCATCCATGATTATGCTTTTTTGCCGCGCATAGAAGATGGAAAATCGATTTGATCATCCCAGATTTCAAACTTGGATTAGATGGAGTTCAAACACAATGATTTAATAATGAATACCTTGTTTGACAGGTGTATGCGTTCCACTACATTGGTGTCCATTTCATCTAACTTGGAGCTTTCAGCTTCTTCATCGCCAGAATCTCCATCTCCTTCATCGCCAGAATCTCCATCTCTCTCAAGGCCTCCTTCAATAAACTGCATATTTTACAAATACCAAATAGTCAAACATAGTAAACGGCCAATCAATTTAGAACGAACTGGTTAACACAGGCCCCGTTTGATTTTTGTTTTTGAAATTTAAGCCTATAACAACTATCTTTATATGTTTTTTCTTACTTGGATATCTACCTCTCACCTATATTTGTAGAAACCAAACCAAAATTTGAAAACAAAAAAAAAGTAGCTTCCAAAAGTTTGTTTTTATTTTTAAAAGTTGGTTAATATTCACCTACTTTCTTAAGAAAAGATGGATATATTGTAGAAATGGCGGAACACATTGTAAGAAATTTGAGTGAGAATAGACTTAAATTTCAAAAACCAAAAACAAAAAACCAAGGCTGCGTTTGATAACCATTTGGTTTTTTGTTTTTAGTTTTTGAAATTTAAGTCTATTTTCACTCAAATCTACTACAATGTCTTCCACCCTTTCTCAATTTATCCATCTTTCCTTAAGAAAGTAGGAGAATACTAACCAACTTTTAAAAATAAAAAAAAAGTAGCTTTCAAAAGTTTGTTTTTGTTTTTAAAAGTTGGTTAGTATCCTCCTACTTTCTTAAGGAAATATGAATAAATTGTGGAAGGGTGGAAGACATTGTAGTAAATTTGAATGAGAATAGGCTTAAATTTCAAAAACAAAAAACAAATGATTATCAAATGGGACCTAAATAAGCGGTCAAAATAATTATAAATCTCCACGAAAAAGTTTGACATGTAGAAATAATCACATAGATTGGAGAACACAAAGAAAAAACATAAACAAAAGGACGAACCAAAATAAAATATATTAATAGCCTAAACAGTAAAACTGCAAAAGACTATTAAATTTGCCAATATGCACGATGTCCTAATTTCATGTTCACATTATATTTGATCTATTTTTAGATATCAAAAGATCTACAAGCTACTATCTCATCTTATATCACTCAATTGTAGGAAAACTTATGAGATATGTCATGTCTACTTCATATTGCAGACCAGTGGCGTCAAGGGTTTGGAATTTCACATTTTCATTTACTATATTACTGGTTACCATCACAAAACTTAGTCGTACCAAAATGACACAATCTACTGTGACTTCATATATCTGAACACAGGTCAGCAACAAATGATTCTCCATACCTTCTCCATGTCTTCCTGATCCTTTCGTGTAAACCCACTGGCAGCAAGTTCCTTGTCCAGACTTTCTGCACCTTTATGTATAGACGAAAAGCAAGGCCTTGCACTTTCATCGTTGTCAATCTCTACACCATTTTCATCATCCATGGTCTCATGGAATGTCAAGTTAAACCTGTGAGAGAAAGAAAGTGAAATCTTTAGCATAGCAATAAAAAGAGCCATCAACCCTCAAATGTAACGTGAGGCGGCTCAAGTTATCATGCAAACCTACTAGTTGAGTTCAAACATATAACTTACCTACTTTGATTAAAACTTGCTAGTTTTTTTGAAACTAGAAACATTTTATTCATTGAAAAGATGAATAAAGTACAAAGGGAAACAAAGAAAAGCTTGAAACAAACATATCAAGCTGAAAGCAAACAGAAGGAAATACAATGGAAAGTAAAGAACAAAGAGAGACAAAAACTAAAGTAGAGCTAAGCTTTCCCAATTGGAGTAGATGTCTCGAATAGAGTTTCCTGAAAATTCTTTGCAAGATGAAGAAGCCCAAGTAGATACGTGCAATCTGACAGCTTCCAGGCGAGAGAGCCATGGTAGAGAGGTATCTTGAAAAGTTCTTTGGTTTCTTTCCCACCAAAGTTCATAGAGCAAGCACTTCACGGCATTGATCCAAAGGGATCTTGATTTGTTCTTAATCTTCGGCCCAATAAGAAGTTGAAGGACATTTTGCTTGACATCATTTGCAAAAGACCAAGATAAACCAAAGGAACTCAAAAGCTGGTTCCAACATCTGGAAGAGTATGAGCAGGAGAAAAAAATGTGGAGACCATTTTCAAAGGATTGTAGGCATAAGTGGCAAATGGAGGGTTGCAAACAATGAGAAGATAACTTTCTTTGGAGGACTTCAGCAGTGTTTACTCTTCCATTCAAAAGTATCCAAATGAAAACACTAATTTTTTTCGGACTTCTTGATTTCCAAATAGCCTTATGCAAAGCTTTTGGCATTTGAGGGCTGGCTCCCAA